>JAABLL010000455.1:0-14834 GCA_012295475.1 Phytophthora gonapodyides | reverse complement strand
CTTGAAACGTGTAGCAAATATTACGCTATCTGTTCGAGAAGTTGGTGCACCCGAGGCGATCTACTCATTGCTACGAAATCTTCCGATGCATCGTAAATCTCGATCAGTTGTCAAGCTAAAAGTCCTGCGTCATCATCGTCGCTTGTACCGTGTGGATCCTCGAGGTGTAGAAGGCCTCGTCGCGCTTGCAGATATGTCTAATGAATCTGGAGTTCGAATCGAGCATATTGATCCGGCATCTATGAATCGTCTAGACAATTCACTATTTCAGAGTATGACACTAGCAACATTTTTAGAGGAGTTCGAGCCAATTGATGCTTTCAAAGCCAACAAGAACGAGGCCGATTTCTGGCAGCGTCTTGATGACGAAAGGTGGATCAAGCGACGGAAAAAAACAGTCGTCGTACAAAAGACGCCTTGGATGTGACCGGACGCTGCAAACCCGTGCTTTTGTTTTTCAGAAGTGTTTCTCTATGTTACGTGGCGATGCCTAGATGACTTGCCAGAATATGATGAAGACTGTATCGCTCGGGTTTTGAAGTGCAAGACTCATAGGTAAATACAGAGCTACAGGAAGAATAAAACGCTAAGCTCGCCCGCCAACACCAGCTAGATCTGTTAAAATCCTCTCATCAAGCGAGTAATGTCGCATACTTTCCACCTCTGAGTATGTTTTCATCAGCAATGGAGGCGAGGAAGCCCCACCATGCTCAACAACATCAGATAACGCGAAGACAGCTCCACCAGCGGCTGTTGAATGGCAAACCAGAAACAACTACTCCGTTGAAACTGTCGCAAAATCTCGTGACTTTGTCAACGTTTGTTTGAAGCGATGGGTGAAAGAGCGAAATGAGCTGCACAAGCTAGGAGACGTCTTTCGTCAAAGGGAACGGTGTCACTCACATTAAACGTATCCAATCGATGCAAATAATATTTTGCAATATTTTTGAAACTTCTCAAGAAACAATGGCTGCTTTTCAGTGGATTCCGTTTGCTCTCGCAATGGAGCGATCGAGAAGACGATTTAAATCCTCGCTAGAAAAGTCGCCCTGTAAAACCCTCCGGATGATCATCAATGGTGAAGGTGGCTCCGGGAAAAGCTGGCTAATACGTCATTTAGTCAAGGATGTACATAACGGGTTTGGAGAGCAACGCGCCACGCGTCGATCATGAAAACGAGTGCTTCTGCTAGCTCATCAGGGTGTCGTGGCGTTCAACATCACGGGATTAACACTATGTTCTGCGTTAGGATTCGTCTCCTTTTCGAAGTCTGCGTTTTTCGTTTCGTACAAATCAATCCTTTACTCAAAATCGGGCCCTACAAAGCTAACAAATATGCAGCAGCAGTTCAAAGGTGTTCATCTGGTCATCATCGACGAATTTAGTATGCTTTCCTGCGGTATGCTATATCGGATAGATCGACGTATGCGAGAAATCTGGCCTGGCCATTCTGACGAGCTTTTTGATGTAAATTTTACAGGTGATGCAGCTCAACTAGATCCTGTTGTACCAAGCGCACTTTCAACCCCGTTATCTAAGATCGCCAACGAAGTCCAGCGGCGAGGAAGATAAATTTGGAATAGCATTGATAATGTATGCACACTAACCGGGAAACTTGATCCCGAGTGGTTCGGTGCTCTCCGTCGATTGCGCCAAATGCAACCTCCTCAAGCTGACGTGGATCGCTTCACCACGCGCTGCTTACAGTGTATTGCTGAACCCGAATGGTAAACAAAGCGAAACACATCGCCTATAAGAATGCTGATGTAGCCGTCGCAAACGAAAAATAAACATTTATCTAGCTAACAGACCGATCGTTTCTGTGTCTTCACAGCATTTCGTTCAGCAAAAGCGATTAACGGCAATGAGAAGATATCCCGGTGGGAACTGTAGACACACTCGTGAAGGATGCGCAGGCGCCAAATGCGGATCATGACAGAGTTGTTGCTAATAAGTTGCAACTTTGCAAAGGGGCTCCTGTTACGCTTACGTTTAATATGGCTCAATCTGCTGGGTTGTGTAACGGCACGAATGCTATAATCTACGACTTTACGTTTGTTACTGGTAGCGATTTGCCTATCGTGCTAGTGAGGATAACCGATGCGTACATCGGGCCTTCACTTCTGGAAGAAGCACCAAATATTGTACCAATAGCACCTAAAGACATCTCGTGGAGAACACAGTCGAGCGATTTACGCGTGGTGAGAAGTGGGATCTCACTGCGGTTAGCTTACGCAATGACCGTTCACAAAGTACAAGGCCTTACTTGCGCGTACGTCGTGTTCCACTCAAATGCAATCCCGAATATAGCGTTCACCTACGTTGCGCTATCGCGCATCAAGCATCGAAACTCGATCGTGATTACCCAGCGCCTTACGATCGATAAACTGACGGCCAGCCCCAAAATATTATCGACGTTTCAGGATGAAGAGAAGCGCGTGTCGGGTGCTGTCGCGCGAGCCTTGGCGGGTGCCCAGTCAGTGGTGCATCGCATGCAGGCAGTCGCTCTAGCTCACAATACTAGCATGGAGCCCAGATGAAGCCACCTTGCCAACTACCGCTGCCGTTGAAACAGGCCCAAGCCCCGGCGCAACAGCAAGCCCAAGGCATAATTTCAAGGGGCTCATACTTCGGGCAGCAGTAATCTTCGGTGCCGTTTGTATCGACACAGCCTTCAGCAGTCGTGATAGCAAGGCTTATCGCGACAATTCCAGACGTCGTCAGGTTAAGCGTAGTCGGTGGCTGCTTTCGGAAGCACTGATCTATTGTCACTAGCAGAAATGATATATATATATACTTTAGTTGTTTGTTTGTGATTATACCAAACTGAAGTTGACTGAACTAGGCGAATCGTATACTATGTACGAGTTGTTGTCACTCTTCGACATTGCACGACGATCGATATCGATGTTTTACGTACGTTGTCAGCCAAATCAATACATGAAATACTAGCGAGATGAAAGGAAGACTGTATGATCCTGTATTCATGCGGACCATACCAGCTGCTATCGTCGTAGAGCGTGGCCGGATCGACCACGCTTCGTCGTGAACGCGAAGAGTGCGAGTCTGAGTGCCACCAGCGTATTGTCGACGCGTGAAGTCGCTGCACGACACTGTCGACATACGAGCGGACATTCTATCAGGCACCAGTGTGGCGGTGAGCCTGGCTAAGCACCAGAATACCGCTCCAGCGAAGAAGGTCTTGGGCGAGCGTAGCTCCGACGACTTGCACGTCGCTGTGGCAGTGCGTCATTCAAGTCATATCATGGCGTCGAGTGCTGGCAGCAAGGTCAACAGGGGCAGTAGCAGCTCACTGAGCAGCAGGAGCACGGTGTTCGGTAACACCAACACCGGGCTTCGTATACAAAACTTGTCGCGTTTGAAGGGTGCGAAGGTTACCCCTCTTGCAGGGAAGACGACTCGCTAGTATATGTAGTGGGCAACGCGTGACAGCGACGCTTTTCCGTGACTCCATTCGTTTTAGCGAACAGCTAAAAGAAAACATTATCCACTCGATAAAAGCACTGTCATCGATCTTCCAGCAAGAAGACGCAGCCAAGCACCAAAATGCTGAAGACAGCAAAGGGTACTAGTCCGCAGCCATTTGATGGCAGCGTTGTGTGTCGTCGATCCAGAAGAAGATAGCGACCAAGGCTAAAACACGCATACTGCTGTACGGCAGGAGTGTGGAAATATCATCTCGCATCTGAGTGTAAAGTTGGATAGGAAAAGCTGAAAGCGTTGCGTTTTCATATTAATTATGTTAGCACCGTGCTGTTGTTCTTCTTCTGTTAGTTCCTCACATCTCTGTGTAACACCGAGAAAAAACAAACGTTCACGAATAGAGCATTCAGATCTCTTGCATGCGATCGGTGCTGCTTGACGTGTTGTCGCGGCCACGATCCCAGTCAGGATGCTGCTGCTGAAGAGCAAAACAATCTGTTAGCTCCGGAACGTTGAAAAAGTAAGGGAAATGCGGACAGGTACCTCTAGAGGAGGATCAGACGTCTGCGACGCTACATGCGCACTAGCTGCATCGACAGCAAACGGGACTTGAGGAAACGGAGCCACGAACCGATGACCTTGGGTTAACAACCCGATAGACGTAGCTTGATCACCGACGGCTACAAACGTCGGGTTGAGCTGCGTCTGTACGGCCGTACGGGAGGCCGTGGGAGGTCCCATCGTTTCGCGTGGTAGCGTGGGGGTTGGAATGGCGGGCGGCAAAGCTTGGACGAAAATGCAGATCACCGGAGATGTTTGCGGGGCCCGTTCAGCAATGTGTGAACACTGCGAGGGTCTTAGTTGCACTGGAGCGCCAGAAGCTCGGTTTAAACCCGTTCGCACGTCTTCAGCGACCAGTTAGTACTGCGTCGTCGTTGGTGGTTTCGCATGCCAGGCTTCTGGTTCACCAACAAGAGCATTGACACTTGGTAAAGTAGTAACAGATGCAGCTTGGTCGACGCCACCATCGTTAATGCCACGCACGTCTTGATTTGCAGCAGAAGCACCAGCCGCAGCTTGGTGAACGTCACCATCTCTAACGCCGAGTGTGTCTTGCTGAGGAGATCTATCAGCTGTAGCGTCGTGCACATCACGCGGTGACACCAAATCGTTGCCTCGGGTGCAGACTTCTTGCTGCTTAGGGTCACCAAACGTTCGGGCTTCGTGCACGTTTCTGCCTTCTTCGTGCGCTTCGTCTTCTTCGTCTTCCGCGTCTTATTTTTCGCATTCCGGCGATAGCGGTCACGCTGGAGAGCGTTTTGATGATCTCGATGCGCGTCGCAGAGGCTGTGCCTGTCGCCATTAACTTTGACGGCCCTCTCATCGCTGCAATGGCCAGGATATTGGCATTGTAGCGGGCTACGCTGCCGTCTCTCGGGCACTGGGGCCTCCTTCGGCATGCTGGGCGACTGTGGGGCATATGCAGCACAACAAGGCGTCAGCACAACGTCGTAGGGCAGCCTCCGTGGCCACGCAAGACGCTCACCTCGGTGTTGGTGTTTGCCGCAGTAGAAGACGTTGTGAAGAGCAAGATTTGATGTGCAAAACTTTAACCTACTTAATATCATATGAAGTTCGGGGGGCGGGCAGAAAATGTTTTTATTGTAAAATATTTACTGAAATGCCCCCCGAGCAACCGAGACGACCAATCGCCGTGAAGTTGCTGGCAGCGTGCTGCCATATTAGTATTATCCAATCATATGCGAGCATCCCAACACTCAGTATTGACCAATAATCATCGAGGAACCAAAGCTCCTCAGTCTGCCACTTAATTTATGACTCTGACAATTCCTAAGTCTGCCACTTTCCGCGAAGTGAGACCACACATGTTCTTCGACGGCGACAGATTGACCACCTCCGCTCTGAGCATCATCATTTATCAGTGCAAAAATGCTCCTCCATTCTCCAGCATTAAAACCTACTAATATTCAGGCTGTGATTAGGTTGCATAGAGCGTCGATGCCTTAAACCATCCCATAGTAACCACTTATGATGGTACTCGCAACACAGTCCGCGCTGTCACCATGTTGCTTGATCCATGGGGGGTAGGGGGGGGGGAGGGGGTTCGTGCAAACTTTACAAAGGGCAATTGCCCAACATTCTTCAAATTTGTATCGCAACTAAAAATAACTAGGCACCACAAGATGTATGGAGTGAGAAGCTACCAAATAATGGAGGGTTCGCACGTACTCAGGCATCTAAAAGCCATATGAAACTTGTGTATGTATGACACGTACGACGCTTACATCTGTAGCGCAACCTTTCATGTGCCATGGGTTAGTACCGTGACATATGAGGTCATTCCTGTTACTACGGGTTTCATACCAAACAGTACGCGTTCATAGCAAAATGTACGAGTTCATCCCAACTGTTTAATGTGGTCGGGTCGGACTGAGATCATACAAGTTACAAGGAGATCAGCCCGTTTCGATACTACTTCACCTTCGTTTGCAATTCGAGTCACACCCCAACTTGTTGATATGATGGTGAAACGTGGCAAGAATCTGCGTCTCATGTCGTACCTTTTCGTATGAACTCATAGTAATCCGTACGACATCGTACTTTGATGTGTGATTCGCACTTGGTGGTATGAACTCGTACTTCTGGGTATGATTTCACTTTATAATTCACCACAGTCATAACAAAAATATTTTCCGTGAAAATTGTTAACCAACTTTCTTTGAACTATGCCGCACGTTCATTGGTCAAATAACACCAAACAACCTCGAATGCTGTTTGGGCACGAAGAAGGTGCTTCCGACGACGGCCCATACAAATTCCTAATACAAAGATTCAACTTCCTCTGTGGGAATAAACGCCTCAGGTCGCATGTAAACGGTTATATAGGATAAGGTGAGTTTACATACAAATAGTGAGATGTCGAATTAGACGGTCTACTAGATTGTTTCAGTCAGAGTAAGCTCTACTTTCAGAGCTAATTCATACGTAGTACTTCCTCTGGTTGGGAAAGATTGCAATGGACAACAGATGTTGATTTCTAGTTTCGCCTATGGGCTCGCTTTTTGAGTGCTGATTGGCGGAATCGACGCGGTTTGAGCGCAGCTATCGGATACCGTTTTGAGCGCCAAAACCGACAAACAAACAAGAAAGTTATGGACGAAAGTGTTCGCCTCAGATTGCAACTCATTTATCAATTTGCACCTTTTTGGTCACGCTACCAGCAGTTTTCTCCATCATGTCCTGCCCGACGAAGCCCAACTTGACCACGAGAGAGCGAGAAGACGTGGTGATATTCCTGCTGATGCACGGCGAAAGAGGAAAGTTTGATGGAGGTGTCTTGCGCGATGCAGCCCAGACGTATGGTGTCCACACGACTACCGTCAGCCGCATTTGGTCTCGCTTTGAGACGACGTATGCGAGCGAAGGCATTGCCGGCGTTGCTTCACGGATCAAGGGCAAGTCAGGGCGGCACAAGTTGGACAGGAATCGGCTCTTGGAGCGCGTTGCCGCCATCCCTCTTCGGCGGCGCATGACGCAGCGGAGCCTCGCCGACGAGCTTGGCGTCTCCTGCGCAGTTGTACGAGATGCAGTTTACACGCTCAACAGAGTGCAACGGATGAGTCAGCACAGTTGATGCATGCTGCTGTACGGCATGTTATGCCTTCCCATCCTTCAACACCTCCCATCAGTATTGAAGGAGCTACGTCAACAGATTTTCAGCGATTTTTGATGTCTTTGTGGAAGACCAACGGTGAACGGCCTGGAAAAACAGTGTACAGCTCTCTGCGTATCATCTGAAATGCGATCCAACAACGGTCCAACAAATTCGTACTTCCTCTGGTTGGAAATGATTGCAAAAATGGACTATCCACAACGGTCAGCACTGTGAGTCTTTATTAAAAAAGTATAAGATATGAGTAGTATAACAAAAGAAAAAAACTGTTTGTATTTATACGTCGATTACAACACCTTCGTGAAGAACCGCAACAGCGTGTTGAAAAATCTCCCAGTCACATGAAAATGACTGTGGAAGCTTTCCTTGGCGCCTCAGCTTGCTTTTGCCCATGTGCGGTAGCTTGTAGTCGTTAGCCCCGCCGGCTTTCATCACACACTCCATAACCTTTTGCAAGGTGAGGAATATGTTGTCTAGTGTCTCTACTTTAAGTGCTGCGTACGGTCTTCTTACTGCCTCGACTAGTTCATCAATGTTGTAGCAATCTTCTCGGTACTGGAGGGCCTGGATCGAAGTAAAGTATCCCAAATCAAGGGTGTTGAGGTCGGGTAAATTTGCCGGCTGAAAGGCAAGACGGATATTCCAGCCGTCAGCCAGTCCAGCGGCTAAGATGTCGACGTCGTTCGGCTTGCAGTGCGGTGTGGCGTTGTCTTGCTGGATTAGGATAGGCATCCCTCTTTCCGATGCGGGCCACTTGGCCTTGATTGCGGGGATAATGTTCCGCAGCAGGTAGCGTTTGTAGACCTCTCTGTTCACTGACTCCAGGTTCTTCGTCTCCAACGTGCCAGCTGGACGATTCTTGCTGGTACGCTGCGCTTCTGTCTTCTTCGTAAAGTCCCAAATGCCAATTTTGCCATCGAATAGGACCTCTCCATGTTGATAATATCTGCACGAATGAAATCATAAAATGTTAGAGGATTAAATAACAATCAATTGCGTGGCGTAGCAGTCTTACCGAGGTCGGGCAACTGCAGCAAGAAACATGGTCTTGCCAATGAAACGCTTGCTCTTGCGCTCTCGGTGCGGGACCGGCTCACCGGGCAACACGTAGAACGTCTTCTTGTCCGTGTCCTCGTTGAACCACTTCTCGTCCACATGCACGACATTGTACATGGGCGAGAAGTGGAGGCCATACGGACCGCGAACGACATGGCTGACGGCATGGCGGAGACGGGCAAGCTTGTTCGTCTCCGTCAGCAGCGGGTGGATGCCTTGTTGCCGTGAACTCACACAACGTATCGGCTGATGCCATACGAGTAAACGTCTTTCGATTTCTTCTCAATGAAGTTATCTAACACTTCGTGGACCTCCTCATCCAGCAACTCGATGCCTTCTCCTCCACAGCTGCAACTTCCTTCGTCGAATGTTGGTCGGTGTTTCCGAGTTTATGTACAGTTTGTATCATCTGAAATGCGATCCAACAACGGTCCAACAAATTCGTACTACATATGAATTAACTCTGAAAATAGAGCTTACTCTGACTGAAACAACATCTCAATAGTAGACCGTCCAAAGTTTACATACAAAATTTGTATGTAAACTCACCTAATCCGATATAATCGTTTACATGCGACCTATGTATGTATCAGCTCATTTGCAAGTCGATGCGAAAGCAATCCCTCAAAGAGTAAATCTTTGTGCACACGTTTCTGGTTCTATCGTGGAAGCTATATATTTGCAATATACCAATTGCGAAAGGTACAATACTTAACCCGCGATTCACTTGCTTAAACCATACTATAGAGACCTAAGCCATTTGATGCTAAAAGGGCACATAATGCGCCCTTCGAGAAAATCACGGTACGCGTATTGCCCATCGCTTGTAACATAGTACCTACAGTGATTTGCAGGAGCTTCCTGTTGTCTGCACGAAACTTGATTTTTGTATTTTTCATGATTACGCATTGTACTGTTTATGAGTTGCTATAAAAGATGGTGCATTCAGGGTTGAACTTGTGTAAAAGGGCACATAATGCGCCCTTTTAGGGGGTGTTTTCGCACCATGTTTTGCAAACAGCCCAGAAGGGCGCATTCTGTGCCCTTTTACCGCGAAATGATTAAGTTAAGAGAGGGACGTAACGTTAGCACTGTATGAAGCAAAACTGCTGAAGAAACTGGTAAATTAAATGTATGCTGCTTGTGTCGTCACCCCACCTTAAGTACGAAATATGGCAAGCTTGCATGTAGCATGATGGTGCACCAATTGTGGGTGTCTTTTTTAAATACGTAAAAAAGGTATTTAAGAAAAGGAGAAGTAAGCGGTCCCGTTGACTCCGGAAAACTTAAACTTGGTAGTGCTGACCGCTTTGCTCAGCCGTTACTACTGCTCTAAATGTAATTTCATGATTGTATAAAAACTTTGACCACCTTTTCCATTCTCAAATGCCGAACGGTAGTCGGTTTTGCTCACGACGACATGCCTCACAACTCAACTGCTTACCCGGGCTTCCGTTCCTGGGGAAATCGCCGTTTGGGACTCCAAAAAAGCTACATATAGAAGTATTACCAGTATGGCCTCAGCCACAGCGATATGAAGGATAATTATTATTTTGAAAACCGGGTGATTTCCCCATTTCGGTTACTAATCGGTCGATTTTGACACCTATTCAGCGAGATCAATTTGTAAATCGGTCGCTTTTCCCAACCCCCCACGGGCTCATATCCGAGTAGCTGAGCAGATTAAGCGCTCGATTTAGCGAGAGCAGTTGGTTTAGAGACATTTGTAGCAGCATGCCCACCTTCTGACAGGCAATCGCACATCATCTAGGAGAATTTAGGTCGTGATCAATGTGTACCCTCTTTTATACTTTTATTTATTGCTCTATTGAAAACGAATAAGGAGTTTCTCGAGATGGGCGTTCTAAGCGGTTTTGACAATACCAATATGGCCCAAACTTAGTCCGCCAACATGGTTCGTGTGGTATTACATAATATGTAGATATTATCTAGGCATCCTACTATCGGTTACCCGCGACGCCTTCTAACTTGACCTGCTCGTTCTTCTGCACCACGCATATAACCAACTAACCTACGGCGATTGGCGAAACACCGCAATACGAAACAGAACACAATTTTCATCAAATTGCAATTTTAACCCAACCAACTCTCTAGCTCTTGTCTTACCGCGATCTCAGCCAGCACTTTCAGACTCACTACTGAGAACAAACTCTGACTTCTCGGTGCTCTCTGAGTCTTCTCCATTGTCGTCGCTGTCAGCACGGTGAATCTTCACCTCGATTCACAATCTGAAATGGAGCTTGTCGTACGAGCTTGCGCTGGAGCTGGGACCGACGTTTTCGACGGAAATCCATGGACTTGGGGATCGTATAGATGCATCAGCATCAACGTGTTGACCGATGTGGGTGGCAAGACACCAATCTGTCGCGAGTCAAGGATGTGCTGCCACAGCGCAGATATTCGCGCATTGCTGAGGGCATGCTGATGCAGTTGACGCGATGTACGCTCCATTCACCCTCGCGCAGACGCTAGAGGAAGATGCGAGCTGGTCTCACGCACGTGGTAACGTGGCGAAGATATCCCAGTAACGACTGATGAGGCTGCCAGCGTGAGCGGCATGTCCGACAAGTTGTTGTGCCTTGATGGGCCTCGAGTGCGGTATGGCGACGGCCCTGGAGACTGTGTCGAAAATGAGCCCTAACATTGTGGCGCGGGCGGTATCCATGTTCGCCACCGTGAACTCGCGATACCGGTGGAGAGCAGGGTTGCAAAAAGCCCCATAAATTTGCGGTAATGGGTGGGATTTTCAAACCCAGGGGTGGGTCGGGGTTTTAAGACCTACCTCTGTGCCCATACATTGTTTAATTTGTTGGATGATTGCAGCACGTTCGGCCGATCGCCCATACAAATGCTTATAGTACAAATAACCCCAAAAATTCCAACCCCGAAGCACTTGGGGTGGGTGGGTGGAACTAATGGAATATTCCTCACTAAAAAAAAACGTCCGCAACCCTGGTGGAGAGGGCGCGTGAACGCTGTATGCCACTCGGCGTGCGCAAAAGTGAGCAGGTATGGAATGACGCTGAGCAGGTCAAAGTAGGACGTGCAGGCAAGCGGCGGCGGTGGCGCGACACTCGTGCCGAAATCAAGGCGGATGTTGGCCCCGGAGGAGCCGACGGCGAGCTGCGCAACTGGGTCGACGCGGCCGAAGTGTATGATGTAGATGCCTTGGCGACCGAAGCGCTGCCCGTTTGCTGCCCCGATGATGGACGGGCTGTCGTCAAAGTTAACGCAGTCAAGCATCCGGTTGCGCATGGCGAACGAGGTCAGCGTCTCGTGTTGGCCGGCCAGCGTGAACCAGTGCGTGTAGCCGGGGTGTCGATCCCGCGAGGCTGGCCGGCGATCAGGTCAGCCGACGAGCGGGCTTCGCGGACACGACAGCCGCTCTCATGCCGAGCACCACGGCCGATGCTCGGCCAGCCTATGCAACAGCAACCTGTTAGTCGAGGACGAGTCAGCGCTTCTGGCGTTGAGCCTCCGCCAGCGTGGCTGAGACCTCCTTGCGCTTGGCGATGCGAGGGCTTGCACAGCGGCGCCGGTGCGGCGATCCCTGATGTGGTAGCCGCGGTCTTCATTGGCTGTGGAGGTGCCGCTTGCAATGACATGGATGCCAGCGGCAGCCCGGGAGTTGACGCTGGAAGTTCCGTGGGCTGGTTCCCCGGCGTTGCAGTTGCGTTGCCAGTTGGTAGCGGCTAGGCCGCGTCGAGTTGGACTGGGTACGTGGGCGGCGGCGTGTATGGTATGGCTGCTGGCTGGAGGCGGGGGAGGGGGGGGGGTCTGGTTTTCAGCTTGAGTTTGGGCTGAGAAGACGCAGAGTGGTGCTGGTGCCGGTGGTGCTGCGCTGCCTCGTGCCGTCTGGCGTTTTATATCGCCCTAATATTGAAAACGTCTGCCTCACTGCCAGAAGCACCCAATAATAGTGGTTCTCAGTTCTGGCAGCAGCAAGATAGCAATGCAAATCGCTGCTGCAACTTTTATCCAATTACATAGAGATCAAACTGAGACCCCGGCAGCAGCAGCAACATCGTTTTGACGATTTGGAGGGAACTTGCTGCTGCTGGCCAAACTGCACCAAAATCGATGCAGGATAGAAATTGGCAGCAGCAAGAGGGCCAATGCATTTTAGCCAATCAGCGGCGTGACGACACTGCGATTTCCGCCGTGCTATCTTGCTGCTGCCAGAACTGAGAACCACTAATGTCTATACACTAAACTACATTCCATCGAGGAGGAGCTACGGTGCCCTATTTGCTTACCGAAGATTCCCTCTACCCAATAACGCCAGGTGTGGTTGCGTTTAGGCGTCTTGCTGCTGGGGCACCTCCACCTCCGACATCTTGATGCAGTCAGTGTGAACACGTTTTCCGGGATGAAGATGGCATGGAGCTTTATCTACAAGCAATTGCCGCTGAGCGTTTGATTATTTGTATTGCAAAAATCAATTGTTCCGTCAGAACGGTACGGGCTCATTGTAGCGTGCCTAAATGACGTTTTTACGAAATGCGTAATTACGTTAAGTTCTAGCAACCATTCCTTTATTAGATGCTTGGTTTACCGCCCATGAAGGTGGAGTAGTCGTCGTAGGCCTCTACGGCTCGCCCAACACGCAGGAAGAGGTGCCGCTGCATGATGAAGCGGCGGCGGAAGGTCTCCGCGCTGTATACAGGGACCTCGTCGAAATAGTCGCGCGCCAGGCGTGCGCTGGCCTCGAGAGCTCCACGCTCAACATTGGGCCGACGCTGACTCGGTTTCCCCGCGACCGGGGCTACCGGGTCGCTGCCGAGGAGCGAGACCACGGCCGCGACAACTTCAACCGTGTCGTCGTCGTCGAACTGGAAGAAACGCCGCAGCACCGCACTATCGTTCTCCGAGCTGTTGTTGGCATCATGGGCGGCCTGTTTTGTAGCCGAGCGCACAGTCAGTTGCTGTATATAAGCAGTAGAGTACTATCAGAGAGCTTACCGCATGCAACAGGAGCTCATGCGCATCTGGCTCCTCGTCCGCAACGGTGGCGTCCGCCATAATGATCGCGGCGAAGGGCTGCTCTTGGTCTGTCCTGTTCTGGAATGAGCGCCATATCCCTGTGTCGTCCGGTACATGAAATTGTTTTGTGTGTCACACGTATCGAACTTCCTCGCTGTGAGCAAATTTCGAACACTGGTGCAGCTCACCTCTGCGCAGGAGCCAAATTCCCGCCTTTTTGAGTATCCACACACGTAATTTACGCTTAGTTTTACGCCGACCGGTGTGGATGCTCTAAACTTTACAGTAGTTCTCCTGTACAGTAAACCTTTGTGAGCCCCAAACAAATACGAAGAAACGAGATAATAATATTATTCCGTTTCTGCTTCTTTCTTCTGAGCCCGCAACTTCAAACAGAGCCGCACGACTTCGTAGTAAAACGGCGGCAACGAGACGATAATTGGCCCGTAAGCCCGGATGGTGTTATGCTTCTCGACTTTGTAGTTGCTGTAGCGGTCTGCGTACGTACAGTAATGTGCATGCGCTGCGGGGACCAGCGCCAACAACAAATAGGTGCAAACTATACAGTCACATCACCTGTACTCGGTTCCTGCCTCGTCTTTAATAACCTTAAGATTCAAAGGCATCGCCCGGTTTTGCTTTTGCCATTGTCAGACTCGATGATGTACAGTGGTTCAAGGATATTCAGGACTTGTTTTCGACATACGCCAAATTAGCACCAAAGGTGTCAAGATTAGCAGGCTACTGCCTTTTCGGCAAATGTCGATGTTGTGCGTGTTCGCCATGGATCGCCTTGAGTCGCCCACAGCGACGGATCATTATCAACAACGTACAGACTGGACGAGGTCTGCGTGCAGGCGCCCTAGACGCCCATGGTCTCGACATGTCCGAGCCATATGAAAACAATGCACTTACCGGACTACCGCTGACTGTAGCTGTGGGCGTGCAACACCACGATATCTCAACTTTCTGTACCTGTCGGTATGAGTGAAATTTAACCGAATTCAAATACCTTGATAAAACACTAGCAGGATTGTTTTGCACATAAATTGCCTTCGTACTATATGTCAAAGTGGGATGGGTAGCGCAAGATTAGTGGTACGGAGAGAAGGGCATGCGAACGCTATCCAAAGCATTAAACCGTATATTCGACAAATGTTGGTTTTGATTTTGCCATGGAATACTCAATTTTGCTTTACAAGGACGAGGACTGACACGGGTGCCCACAATCATACATGCAATTTTTTCGTGTAGGGTAATTAGAAGCTATTGCTATGCCTTCCACCCACTGCGGTACCTCTATTCTTTGCAAGCATACCACTTGTCGGTGAAAGCATCGCTACCAGAAATACCCCGAGGCCACACCGTACTACCAAAGTGTGCCGCGCGTATTGTGTCAAGTTGAAGCGAGAAAAACGGACCCGCGACCATCTCCTCTACGATACAATTTCAAAATTCCTATCTTTAGAGCAGCCATCTACCGCTCCCTTCTCAGTCCACAGAATCCCAAGCCCCCCCCCCCCCCCCCCCCCCCCCCCCCCCCGCGCGGGGGGGGGGGGGGGGGGGGGGGAGCAGGGGGTCTTGAGCGGCGACGTCCAGCGGACGGGTGGGAGGGCTTGGCCAACCGTACGGCGCG
>JAABLL010000454.1:0-14842 GCA_012295475.1 Phytophthora gonapodyides | reverse complement strand
GCGTGGTGATCTCGGAGCTGGACACGCACGAGCTGCCGTACTCGCACGCGAAGGAGAGCGGCAGTGCCGGCGGCAGGGGGCCCAGCAACAGCAGCGGTGATGGCCGGTCGCTTCCGGACACGGCCGTGCTGCAGATGGTGTCGATGGGCAAGCTGCGCGTGCAATTCTCGCCGTTCATGGACCCGGACATGGCTCTCTTCGTGGGCGCCTGTGTGAGCGTGGACCCTCGCGATCGCCCTTCGGCGGCCGAGGTGCTGTACTACCTGCAGATGGCCATGCGCGACCGGCGGTTCTGACGACGGTAGTGCGTAACTTAGCAAGGTCTGCCGAGTCATTCGTTCATCCAGTCGAACAGGAAGTTGAAGTTGCAGTGTTGAGACCGTCGCTTGACAGCCGAAAGCCAGCTGGTCTTAGCTGGTCCTCGCTGGTCCTTCTCGCTGAGGCCTTGAACTAGTCAACCGCAACGTGTATTATTCAGTGCATGATGAATGGGGAACCTCCACAACAACTCAAGCCACAGACATCCGTCCAAGCGGCTGGACGTCGCTGCCTCCAGTGGCGGATTTCGCCGACATGCACGTCTCTGGAGTCCAGCTGGTGCTGTTCACGGCGCGTGATTCGCACAGCGGAGTCTATCCCTTCTGCGACGCGACGCTCGCTTGCAGCGTTCCCTGCTGGCCGCGGACCTGTCCGTCTGGTATTCCAGCTTCTCCCCACACCCAGCGCAGTCCATCGCCTCCATCCTTATGCTGGCCGCCGCGGTGGTGTCCTCCTGCCTGCTGCCGCTGCTGGCGATGGCGCAAGACGGCGAGGTCTCGTACTCCGTGAGCCTCAGCACCGGCACGCTCGTCGCCATCGTGGGCGGCTGCGTCGTGGTGCTGCTGCTGCTCATCTGCTGCTGCTGCTGCCTGCGGAAGCGCCGGAAGGCCAAGCGCCAGCGAGAACTGCAGCAGGCCGTGGCCGCCGCCATCGTCAACACGCCCAAGACCGGCGACTCGCACGCCATTGACGTGCCGTACGAGCAGCAGCACAACACGGGCTCCACCTACACGGGCTCGACGGCCCACCCGCACCGCAGCGGCACCGTCACCTCCGGGTACGGAGGAGGTGGCCAGTACTCTTCAAACGGAGGTCACTCGCACGGCAGTGGCGGCAGACACTCGACCAGCCTCTGGGACGACCCGGTGATCGTCGCCGCCCGCATCCCCATCGACCGCGTGGAGCTCGGCGAACTGATCAGTCGGGGCGGCTTCGGCGAGGTCTACCGAGGCCGCTACCGAGATCAGACCGTGGCGATCAAGACGCTGCTGCCGTCCACGAGGAAGGACATGCAGCATATCGAGGGCTTCCTGGCCGAAATCAAGATGATGGCGACGATGGAGCATTCGAGCGTTGTTCGCTTCATCGGGGTTGGATGGGAGTCGTTAAGCGAGATCTACGCCGTGTCCGAGTTCATGGCGGGCGGAGACCTGCGGTCGCTGCTGGCCAAGTACGCCGAGAACGGCCACCCGAGGGGCTTTGACCCCGCCAAGATCAAGATGGCGCTGCAGGTGGCGCACGCGCTGACCTACTTGCACTCGCTCGACCCGATCGTGCTGCACCGCGACCTCAAGTCGCGAAACATCCTGCTTACGGACACGCTGGACGCCAAGATCACCGACTTCGGCGAGTCGCGAGAGCGGTCGGACAAGACGATGACGGCGGGCGTCGGCACGAGCTTCTGGATGGCGCCCGAGGTTGTCATGGGCGAGCGGTACGGCGAGAAGGCGGACGTGTACTCGTTCGGCGTCGTGCTGTCGGAGATGGACACGCACGAGCTGCCGTACTCGAACGCCAAGGAGAACAGCGAGACCGGCCGCCCACTGCCCGACACGGCCGTGCTGCAGCTCGTGCTCATGGGCAGACTGCAGGTGCAGTTCTCGGGCTGTGGCCCCGCGGAGATGACCGAGCTGGCCCATCAGTGCTTGCAGATCGAGCCGGAGAACCGCCCCACGGCAGCAGAGGTGCTCTACCGGTTGCACACCGTATCGAAGGAATACCCGAGCAGCTACTCGCTTTGAGAACCTAGCGCATTAATTGTTATAACATGAAATTCTTCGTCAACCAGAAGAAGGTAATGGCAAAAAGTAACGAAGCGAACGTCAAATTAAACATTGAGACTTCAGTCACTTAAGGTGAAAGTCACACTGGACCAGAGCTCTACAGGAAGAGAGCGGTCACGGCCACGAGGGCCGAGCCCAGCAGCATCGACGGGCTCACGGCGACGCCGGCGCTGGAGCCGCTGGAGGTGTCGTCGGCGGCGCTCGAGGCGCTGGCGGCCGAGTCCGCGGTGGCTGAGGAAGACGGCGCGTCGGTGGACGGGGTCTGGGTCTCGATGGCGAAGCTGCCCGAGTCCGAGTCGCCCACAGTCACGTCGTCGTCCGAGCTGGCCGAGGACGTCGTGTTGGTCTCGGGGGCCAGCGTGACGATCTCGGCGGTGTCGAGCGAGGCCGAGGACTCGCTGGTCAGGATGCTCTCGGAGCCGGCCGAAGCGGAAGCCTCGGTCGAGGCAGCCGAGGCGGCAGTGGACGTCGACGCGCTGGCGCTGCCGGTGGAGGAGGCGGCCGTGGACGAGCTGGAAGAGGTGAGGCTCGAGCAGTACTCGGTCACGGGCGTGATGAGGTCGGCGTACAGCGCGAACGTGCCGAGCGTGCACTCCTCGGGCGCGATCGACTCGAGCTGCGAGAGCACCGACTGGCAGGCCGTGCTGGTGCACATGCTGGCCATCATGTCGTCCGAGGGGGTGGCCAGCGAGGTCACCGTGTAGCCCGAATCCGTAGCGCACGTGGTCGTGTCCGTCGAGGCCAGCAACGTCGTGAGCGAGGTCACGTCGCACGAGGCGGCGTTGGCGACGGCCAGGAGAGCAGAAGCGGAGGCGATGGCGAAAACCTTCATGGCGGTGCTGCTTGTTGCTACTTGTATCTGGGGACTGGCGGCAGATTGGAGAATGACCATGCGGAGCGCGTGCCAAGCGAGTCTGGTGGACAGAGCGCTCGCTGAAGGCCGGACCGAAGGTTGAAGGCCGGACCGGGGACTCTACCTCTCGACGCGCATAGCGCAGGCGAGAGGCACTACGGAAGGAGCGGTAATGCCCAGAAGGTGACCGCGGGATCGGCACGAGTGCAGCTGGTTGATTTTCTTTTTTCTTGTTTGTCCAGCGTCGCAGCGGGCCCAACATTCTCGCAACGCGGTCTTGTCCGAGGCTCAGACTCCGAGTCACACGCCCAGCTGTGAGCTCTCACGAAGGTCGCAGCGACTGCCGCAGCCCCAACAGCATTGCAGGCTGGATGCAGGGTGGAGTCGAAGTGGTGAAGGTGAAGGTTGCCTTGCCACAGCAATCTGCGACCGAACGACGCGACCTGAGATCCCGCGTCTGACTCGTTTCCGACTCTCGATTACTTGACCTGAGTATGCCCACCTTTTCACGCCGTCGCATCGAACGGATGCAGCGGCGATGGCATTTTGCATTGCAGAGACTGCTTCGAGCGAGCAATGTGTTGGGTGAGCACGGCTCACCCATGGTCTCGTTAACAGTCAAGGAGGCTGGACGCGAGGCGATTATGGGACAGCCAAAGCAATATTTGCAACTGAATAGCAAAAGGACTTGTGTGTGTGTCGGACAGTGACGAAACCATATCAACTTCAACATGCATTTCGAGAATTACTGCCTCCACGTCGTCAGTTCCTGCCGGTCGCGCATGGCCACCTGCAGGTAATACAGCACCTCGGCCGCCGAAGGGCGATCGCGAGGGTCCACGCTCACGCAGGTGCCCACGAAGCGAGCCATGTCCGGGTCCATGAACGGCGAGAACTGCACGCGCAGCTTGCCCATCGACACCATCTGCAGCACGGCCGTGTCCGGCAGCGACCGGCCACCACCGCTGCTGTTGCTGGGCCACCTGCCGCCGGCACTGCCGCTCTCCTTCGCGTGCGAGTACGGCAGCTCGTGCGTGTCCAGCTCCGAGATCACCACGCCCAGCGAGAACACGTCCGCGCGCTCGTCGTAGCGCTGCCCCATCATCACCTCGGGCGCCATCCACAGCGAGCTCCCCACGCCGGCCGTCATGGTCGCGTCCGAGCGCACGCGCGAGGCGCCAAAGTCCGTCACCTTGGCGTGCAGAGCCTCCGTCAGCAGGATGTTGCGGGACTTGAGGTCGCGGTGCACCACCACGGGCTCCAGCGAGTGCAAGTACGTGAGCGCGTGCGCCACCTCGTACGCGATCTGCATCTTGCTGGGGTCCATGCCCTGCGGAACGTCGTTGGCGAGGTAGTCCTTGAGCAGCGACCGCAGGTCTCCGCCCGCCATGAACTCCGTCACGCAGTACAGGTCGCTGAGCGATTCCCAGGCCACCCCGATGAAGCGAACAACGTTCGGATGCTCCATCGTCGCGGCCAGCCGCACCTCGGACAGGAACGCCTGGATGTGCGCCATGTCCTTGCGCTTCTCCGGCAGCAGCGTCTTGACGGCCACGTCCTGGTCTCGGTAGCGGCCGCGGTACACCTCGCCGAAGCCGCCGCGGCTGATCACGGCCCCCAGCTCGATGCGGTCGATGGGGATCCGCGACGCCAGGATCACCGGGTCTTCCCACATGGTGCTGCGGCGGTGCCTGCTGCCGGGCACAGAGGCCCCCGACGAGCGCGAGTTCCCCGTCGTGCGCGTGATCTCCTGGTACTCTGTGTCGGCCGGGGACTGGCCCTGCTCCATCAGCCGCTCCTGCTTCCCCACCACGGGCGACGCCAACAAGTCCTCGGAAGAAGCGTCGCTCGGGCGGTGCTTGCTGCGTCGACGCTGCGCCACGAAGAACGCGAACACCACGAGCATGAAGACGACCGCCGCCACGATGATGCCGATGATGGCGCCGGCCCCCAGTGAGCTGGACGACTTGGCGGCGTTGCTGGCGTCGGACAGAGAGCTGCCAGACTGTGCTGCCGCGTTGCTGTCGCCACTGCCGGAGGTCGTGGTCGGACTCACGACGATCGTCTTCTCCGTGTCGCCGCTCCGGGTGATGATCACGTAGCTGTACGACGAGGTGCCGTCGCCCAGCGTCGTCTCCGTCACCTCGACAGCGACGAGCTCGGCGCCGTCCAGCATGCTCGGGTCCACGCCGGGCGGCAGCGTCGACGAGTTGTAGGTTTCCACCACGGGTGCCGCCGTTGTGGCTATGGGCGACGAGGTCGCTGTCGTTGCTGGCGGCGTCGTTGTCGTACTGGGGGCTGCTGTCTCTGTAGACGTCGGTGTGGCGCTCGTAGGGGTTGCCGGTGCTGTAGTCGGTGTCGGGGCTGTCGTGGTCGGTGTCGGGGCTGTCGTGGTCGGCGTCGGAGCCCTCGTAGTTGGGCTCGGAGCTGCCGTAGCCGGGGTTGGCGACGTTGTCGCGGGTTCAGTGGTGCTTGGCGCCGTTGTGGCTGGCGTTGTCGTTGCTGGAGCGGTGGTCGACGGAGCGGTCGTCGCTGGAGTGGTCGTCGCCGGCGCTGTGGTGCTTGGTGCGGTGGTGGTACTCCCCGAGCCTGCGTCAACGGAAGAAGTGGCGCCTGAAACCAGGCAGAACACGTTAGTCGCGACCTTGGGGCATCAACGCAGAGCGCTCCGCTCACTCTGGGCGGCGGCGGCGCTGAAGAGCAGGCAGAGGAGGACCACGCGCAGGCCCCACGCCGTGCGCCGTCCTCGTCGAGGCGCCATGTCGGTGGTGGATGCTCGTCGGAGAAGGCGAGTGGGTAACTGGCTGGGATGGCGCTTGCTTCTCTATAGTTAGTTGGTGCTGGACGGAAAGAGGGTACATTTCTTCGCTGGGCTGGCGCGAGCGAAGGGTTCTTTTTGATCTCCGCAGCGGTGCTTCGAGCTGCTCGGCCTTGCTCCACTGCAGACCGGCCTCGTCCTGCTCGAGCTCGTACACGGGACGCAGTGTCCACCGCTCGCCTTGAGCACATCGTCGCCTTCCTCCATCCGCGAGCGTACTTCTAACAGCGAAAACGTCAACCAAGCACACACGATTTAGTCTCTCCGACAAGCGAACGAGGAACAGCGGCAAGACCAGCGTTGACTGCAATACATCCGCTAGGCGGACGTCATATATTCTTTATAACGGGGACCGCGGGACCGATCTTCGCCAGCGCTACGCTTAGAAGAAGGTGGCGGCGACGGCGGCCAGGACGGCACCGGCCGAGACGGCGGCCACGCTGGCACCGCTGCTGCCCGACGACGCAGAGGCCGAGGCGGCAGCAGACGAGGACGTGGCGGTCTCCGACGTGCTGGAGCCGCTCGAGGTCGTTGAGGTCGTGGTGGTGGTCGAGGCAGCCGAGCCCGTGGAGCTGGTCGCGGCGACCGAGCCCGTGGAGCTGGTGGTCACAGTGGCGGTCGTGCTGGAGCCGGCCGTGGAGCCCACAGCGGCGGTGGTGGCCGACGAGCCGGCCGTGGAGCTGCTCGAGCAGTACTCGGTCAGCGGGGTGATGAGGTCGGCGTACAGCGCGAACGTGCCGAGCGTGCACTCATCCGGGGCGAGCGTCTGCAGCTGCGTCAGGATGGACTGGCAGGCCGTGCTGGTGCACATGAGCGCCATCTCGGCGTCCGTGGGGGTGGCCAGCGAGGTCACCGTGTAGCCCGAGGCCGAGGCGCACGTGGTCGTGTCCGTCGAGGTCAGGAGCGTCTCGAGCGAGGTCACGTCGCACGAGGCGGCGTTGGCGACGGCGACGAGCGCAGCGGCGGAGACGATGGCGGCGAAGTTCATGGTGGGGGTGGAGAGGGTACTGACGGGGTCGGGAGTGGTGGCTAGCTGCTTGATCGGCAGATAGAAAATTCGGAAGTGAGCTTCCGCTTGGCCGCGCGAGTCCAGTAGCAGCGAGCAGAGCCCCTGGGCCTTGGCTTGTCCTTGGTGACCGCCGTCTGCTGCTGATCTTCGATCAGTTGATCGATCATTGTGCCGGCAGCTGTTGGTGCGACATCCGGTTCGCGCCATACAATCGCCAAGATCAATTTCTGACTATCGGCCGATTACTATCGATCCTTGCCAGAGCTCGTCACGCCTGGCAGACACAAGCGATCCTTTCGGCAAGCTCCTGGACGACAATGCAGCGGTGCGGATGGATGCATTGGCGGCCTTGCACTTGCAGCCTTGCTCGAGCCGACGGGGCTTCCGACGCTCAAATCGCCGCCGTCGCCGTCGCTGCCGCTGAAGCCTGCACTTCGACAGGTATCCACGCGTGACTGCCCCAGTGTGTATCCTTGCCCTTCCATGCCCCCCTGTAAAGAGCTGATCGGCAGCGTGCGTTTAGGCGTGGCGCGGCTCTGCAGATGACAGAACGCGGCAGCGCTGACTGCGGAGGCGACCGCACTCGTACGAGTCTCGTAGGCGGCAAGTAAGTCGGCGCGAGCAGGCGAGCGCGTGTCCGTGGCGGCATTTTTCGCGGCGCATCGGCTGGCATTCAGCTCTTCGCCCAGACTTGGCAGTCCGAGCCGCGCTCGCCTTCGGGCAGCAGGGCTTTGCCGCCGCTGCTGAGCCAGGATCGTCAGCTCGGCGTGACCTGCAAACTGCAACGTTTGTAACGTTGCCGTGGCCACTTTCGTGACCTCCCCACGTTTACCAGCCAGTCGGTCGCCGCTGTTTGCCACTCCAACCAGTTTCGCGCTACTCAATCGCTCGCACCGAATTCCGCTCGCCGGCCGGACAGCGCTGCCGCCGCGCCATGACGGCCACCTCCGCGCTCTGCGCATTCACTTTAACTAGTTTGTAGTATTCTAAGTTATCGTTTTCAGATACAGCGTCGAAGCGCGCACACGACGACCTCCGGTCGGTCGATCAGAGGCGCGCTCCGCGTGTCGTACATGTCCTAACATGTGTGCAAAATAGTAAACTGCGGCAGGCACTCGCTTGCGTCCGCGAGCACCCTGGGCGCAGCAGCAGCAGCATCGGCCTTCACTTGGGAGAGTCCTGCTTCTGCCAGTGACACTTGAGCAGCGCGAGGCGCAGCTGTAGACGAACGGGGTCCGACGCGGCGTAGTCCATCGGGGTGCGCCCTTCGCGATCCACGCGGTCGGGGTCAGCGCCGGCCGCCACCAGCAGCTTCAGGATGTCCCCAAAGTCGTTGGCCGCCGCACTGTGCAAGCTCGTGGTCCCGTCCGTGGGCTGCGTCGCGTTGGCGTCGGCCCCGCGCGCCAACAGCAGCTCCACGACGTCGACTCGGCCCTTCGACACGGCGCCTCGCAGAGGTGTGGTCTTGTTGGTGCCCGATGCCGCCTCCAGCTCTGCCCCGTGGTCCAGCAGCAGTTCCACGACGTCCTTGTGGCCGCAATACGCTGCGATGAAGAGCGCGCGCAGGTCGTTCTGTGCCTGCGCTTCGAGTCGCGCACCATGCGCCAGCAACTCGCGCGCCACTCCCGTGTGCCCTCGCTCGGCCGCAATGTGCAGCGCCGTCATCGTACCCGGCTGCTTCTCGGCGTCGACGTTCGCGTCAAAGGATAGAAGGCAACGCACCACGTCCCCATGGCCCGATTCGGCCGCCAAATGGAGCGGCGATGAGTGCCGCTGCGCGCAGACAGCGTCCACGTCCGCACCGTTCAGCAGCAAGCTGTTGACCACCGTGAGGTGGCCGTGCTTGGCTGCGTAGTGCAGTGCGGTGTAGCCGGTAGACGCCGTGGCGGCGTCCAGCTTCGCACCGCCCCACAGTAGATGCAGCACGACGGCCAGGTGGCCCTGTCGAGCTGCAAGCACCAACGGCGTAGCTTGCTTCTTGCCTCCGATGACCTCGACGTCGGCTCCGCGAGCGAGCGCATGCTCCACCATCTGCAGGTAGCCGTGCTCCGCTGCACAGCACAAGACGCGCGACGCTGCGTCGGGCAAGCTGGACGCGCACTCGTCGTCAGCCAGCAGGAAGCGCACGATCTCCAGGTGGCCGCGTCGAGCTGCCAGCATGATGGGGTGTCTGGATGGCTCGAGTGCAGCGAGATCGGTGGCGCTCGCTGCGCCGCGGGTCAGCAAGTACTGCACCATGTCCAGGTGGCCGTTCTTGGCTGCCAGACACAGCGCGACCTGGTTCGACCGACAGGAAGCGGCCTCCTTCTCCAGCTCATCAGGTGTCCGCGGTTCAGCCTCGGGTGCTTCTTGAACTGGGGCCCTTCCCTTCGTTTCCACAGCAACCGATTTTTTGCGCCTCCTCCGCCGCCGCCGATGCGCGCCGTCCCCCGCAGCTTCACTCCCGCCAGCCGCAGCAAGGTAATCCGTCGTCACTGCATCGATGTGAGCTCCGTGGGCAATCAGCAGCTCGGCGATCTGTACGTGGCCATTTTCCGCCGCGCGGTGCAGTGGCGTCGTGCCGCGTTCGGTAGCGGCGTCCACGTTGGCCCCCCGCTCGAGCAGCAGTGCGGCCACCTCCACATGCCCCTGGTAGGCGGCCTCGTGCAGCGGAGTGGTGCCAGCCACGGTGCGCTCGTCCACGGGCAAGCCCTGGTCAAGCAGATACGAGGCCACGTCCACAAATCCCGACGCCGACGCCAAGTGCAGCCCGGTAGCTCCGCCCGGCAGCGCCGCCGACAGACTTGCGCCGCGAGCCAGGAGCACCTTGACGGTCTCCAATTGCCCGTGCATAGCCGCAACGTGTAATGGCGTGGCGCCGTCGGTGTCGCCCGAGGGGCTCGCTTCCTCCGTGAGCAGCGCCTTCCCTGCGAGCTGCTCGGGCGACGAGCACGTCGACGAGCTGCTGCTGCTGTCGAGACCGCTGCCTTCGGAGCCCGTGGAAGCGCTCGAGTCGCTGATGGACTTGACCGGGAAGCTCTCGAGGGACTTGGAGTCGACGTCCTCCCGCCCGCTCTTTTTCGACGACGACGAACTGTGCTGCTTCCTGGGCGGGTCCTCGGGGTTTTCCATCTGCCGCTGCAGGAACTTGGCGACGTCCACGTGCTCGTTCATCTCGGCGATGAAGGCGGCGTCGTTGCCGTCCACATCGCGCGCCATCACGTCGGCTCCTTGCGCGACGAGCGTTTGCGCGAGGGACAGCGACCCGGACCAAGCTGCGAACATGAGCGCCGTGAATCCTTCGGGCGTCGCGACTTCCAAGTGCGCGCCGGCCCGCAGCAGCTCAGCGACGGCATCGTCGTGTCCGCCGACGCATGCGAGGTGCAGCGCCGTGAAGCCGTCCTCGTCGGCAGCGTCCAGCCAGGCGTCCGACGAGGACGAGGACGACGAGCGTTTGGTGATGTCAATGCTGGAGGACGGGGAAGACGCGCTGGTGCGGGCCGTCTGCACCAGCTTGGCGATCTGCTTGACGTCCCCGGCCTGCGCTGCTCGCTGCAGCAGCTGCGCGAAGCTGGCGCCGTTGGTGGAGGCGGAGGACGGCGACGAGAAGGGCGACATGGATTCCTCGTCCTCCGTCACGGGGCTGCCTCCGCTCTGCGTGCTGGAGCTCGTGGCGTGCATGCGGTGAAGAGTGAAATGCGGCACGGAGAGGCGCTGGTTTGAGGAGGTGCTCTGGTTAGAAGTAGTGGCGTCGGCGTCGCTGCGGGGCAGCGCGGCCTGGAAATCGCTGGAAGCGCGGCTGGCGACTCGGAGCTCTTTGCGCGCGTGGGCTGGATGGAGCGCCGGCGAATGCCTCTCCTCGCTCGGCGGATCCGAGTGCGTCACCCCGACAGGCGAGCGACGGACGATGGCGCGCGTCCAGTTCGGCGCAGAAAGGGGCCGGAGCTCGCGAGAGGCAGGGCCCGGAGCGTGGGGTTGCTGGCGACAGCGCGACTGAGCTGCTCCGGGCGTCGGCGACCGGGGCGGTGTCGGGCCAAGGATTTTTTCGAACGTGCGTGCTGATTGGCTGCGCGGAGTTGAAGCTATCCGGTTAAAAGGGAAAATAGAGCGAGCGCCGGATAACTCCGGACAACGCGACGGCGGCGCTCCATGCTCGACGGGCTCCGGCTCCGGGCGCATGGCTCCGGGGCTCGACGCTCTGGGGCCAGCGACGCGAGGTTGTAGCTCCGCTCCGGGAGCGAGGCTGCGAAGCGATATAGTCGTCTCGTCGTCGCGTTTAACAAAGAACGGCGAGCAGGACTGCCGCCTTGAAGGCAACGCAGCTTCGTGTCCCCTCCTCCGCCCGGTGCGCCTTCGTCTCGGCCACATGTGACTGCGTCGGGGAACCTTCGTGCGCGAGCTCCAGCTCTGTGCACGTTGGGCGTACAGTATCGGAGTCCCAGCATGTCATTCGCACTGGACGCTTCCTTGGCAGCACCGGTGTCGTCGCCGCTGGCGCTGGCGATTGCACGAACGAACAGCGCTCGTTTGTCGCGAGTGCTCTCCCACGGTGGCGGTGGCGTACCATCGATCGCCAGCGAAGTCTGCGCTACCCGCTGGGTGTCAGCAGCGCCTCGGGTCGTGGAGCTTGCAACGTCCGGTACAGCGATCTCCAGACCATCGAGGGCCTGTGGATCTGGAGCAGGTAAATTAGATGTAGCGGCCAGATAGTTGTCAACGTACATGGACCGATCGTCGTGGAGGCTCAGCAGCCAGCTCATTTGCCGCATCATTTGGCATTGAAGATGCACCATTCACCACGTTCGTCCTCTATCTTGCTTGGCATTCGGCTCTCGACAATCGAATTACCCAGGAGAGCTCATGGCCACACGTTCTTTTTCGTAGAAAATAGAACGCTAGCTCCGGGAAGCTGCTCCGGGTGCTCCGGGCCCGGAGCAGGCAGGCATTTCTGCTTGGTGGGCGGTCTCCACTGTCGCCGGAGCTGAGCTGTTGTGGAAGAAGTCTCGGAGCGAGCTCGAGAAAACTGCGGGATGCACCAACCACCAGAGACTTTCTGGTTGCAGCACACACGATCTGGCCACCGAACGTTCATCAACGCTCCGAGGTCGCCAGCCGTGCGATTCCAGGCCTCGCTGCCTCGCTGACCCTCGAATCAGAGCACAGCAGTAACACCGCCACTTGCTGCAATGCATCCATTGGGGCCTCGCTCCGAGCTACCCATTGCGACCGGCATTGTGGGCACCGCTCAGGACTTCCGCTTGAGCGCTACCAGCAAAACGAGGGGGCCGACGAGCGGCCGAAAGTCTATTGCGCTGTGATTTCTGTCCTCTCTCCGCGTTCCTTTCCTTGGCGGCAAGGGAGTCGAGGGAGGGATCCTTTTTCTAGCTAGTTTCATCACAGTTCCGTATCGGAGCACGCATCTCAGCGCGCAACGCTCACAGTACATGCACGAGTTGCCTCGGACGCAAAAGCTGATGCGCGGTAGCTTCACTGTGATGACGGAGCGGGGGGCGGGCTCGCCGTCTCGGCAGCAGCTTCGCCAACCTTCAGACCCTCGAGCGTCCGGATGAGCAACGCCTTCTCCTCGATAAACTGCGGGTCCTCTGGGGATCACAGGGCACACACCACGTCAGATACCGGAGTCAGCACAAAGCACAAAGCTTTGAAGTCCTCCTACCTTTGCTGTTCTGGAAGTTCTTCAGGTACGCAATGAGCTTCTCGCGGTTGTTGACGAGGATCTGGGAGATCGCTTCCGGCTTCTTGGGGTTGGCGACGAACACTTTGAACACGTGGAAGGCCTCGAACTGGATGTTGGCGCTCGTGTCGCGCAGCAGGTTCATCATCATCTTGAGGTTTTCCTTCTCTCTGCACACCACGACCAAAGCGACATCATCAGCACCTTAGCGGCCTACAAGATTGGAGCCTCAGCCTCCGACGTACCCGATGTACTTCATCATGATGTCGAAATTGGACCGGTCCAGCAGGATCTCGCCCAGCAGCTTCAGCGACTGCCGCCGCGTGACGTAGTTCTCCGACATGAGCAGGCAGTTGTACTTGGCGAAGACGACGTCAAAGTTGGACGTGAAGAACGTCGCCGCCAGCGTCTTGTGGCGCGTGAACAGGTCCTTAAACGTGGCGAACGCGTCCGAGCCGACCTCGAAGTTGGGCAGATGCACGTACACGTCGAAGAACTTCCACAGGTCGGGCGAGTACAGGATCTTCCCGGCCAGGATTTCATGGCGGATCGACTGCCAACCCCCACAGACAAGCAGTACACTAGTCAGCACCCCCAGCCCCGCACGCATCGATCCCGTATCGCCCCTACCTCCCGCAGCATCGTGCCGCAGTTGAGCGCCACCTCGGCGTTCTCGTAGCCCGCCACGAGCGCCGACAGGATCTCCGGCTTGCGCTCCACGTAGCTCACGAAGCCCGCGAGGTCGCGGCGCATGAGGTTGTTGTACACCTGCGCGAACTGCTTGCGCGCCTCGAACGGCAGCTTGTCCAGCCCCGTGATGAGCTTGGGCACGAGGCCGCTGGCGATCAGCAGCTCCGCCAGCTGCGCGCACTTCTCCGGCTTGGCCTCCTGCTCGCCTTCCCCGTACAGCAGGATCTTCATCTCGCTCAGGCGCTTGGTGGTCTCCTCCACGGGCTGCGGCAGAGCGAGGGGACCATCAAGTCAGACAAAGAACTCACACACAATGTGGCAGGCAGGCCGCCTCACCGTCCCGTCCTTCGACGGCTTGGCGGGCGCCGACGGGTCCGCGAGCGCATCCTTCAACAGCTTCACGAGCTGGTCGGGGTTTTTCCGGCGCGAGAAGAGCGACATGGACAGCAGCGACGGCGACGGAGGAAGCGGAGCTCCAACTGAGGACGAAAGGCGAAAACTGACCTTTTTTCGGTCGCTAAAAAGGTAGCTGCATGAATACGGTTTCACAGTTATATACATTGCGACAGGGTATGTATTAATAGAGGGTGCCACCTTGCTCGGAACTTTTTTCGGAAACACTATTGTGAATTCCGTCTAAATTTGCCAAATCGGGGCGGTCCCTGGGGTTTTCGGAATCGCCCAAATACAAATTCAAGTCATTAGCGAATTGCTCGAGCGACCAACTAGGGCTCGTAGCATAGGCTGGGATAGCAACGACAAAGAATGTATTGCGTAAGCGAACATTTGAAAATAATTTAACTCGTACAAAGCGTTTAGCTAGATGATTGGGTATAGTAATGGTAGTGCTCTTGCTCTAAACTACTCTATGACGCATCTTCTGCGGCTGCGAAGCAGCCGCCAAATCTGCTCGCTTCACACACAGCAACAACAATTCATAAGGCAAAATAATTGAAGACATATTGCTTCCATAGTCTCCAGGGTATTTTTCGCTGATAAACTGCGGGAAAATGTTCAATATTCGATGAGGGCGGCTCAAAGCCCCAAAATGAAGACATGTTCTTCACATGTCAACGTGAGGCTTAAATCCCGATTCGTACTTAGGCTCATTAGTATTTTCTATTTGACGCTGTTCTCAGGAATTCTCTGAGAAAAGGGCTTGGCAATTTTAATTGATCAATATTATAATATTGCCGCGCGCCAAAATTAATTGTCACACCTTTTTTTCAGAAAATGCCTGAGAACACAAGCAGCCTCGGTGGTATACCGGCTTCAGCTCTCAGCTGCTACTGGCTTCAGCGACCGGCTTCAGCTACCGGCTTCAGTTACCAGCTTCAGTTACCACGACGAATTAACATGATTTGGGCTGTCCCTAGCCTTCCAGGCTATCCCAGTATAATACTCCAGTGGTTCCTTCCAGAAACAGGGAGCAATACCAATGGAAACGTAGCCCATTTGGTTTGCCCGCAAGTAGTGTCTAAACGATCTGCCTGGTGTTCGGTGTCCTCTGTCTCCAATGCCTTTTCCATCAGGGCGAATACGTTTGTGGTGCAGACGTGCACAACGTTTGACAGTGGTCGGATGGGACTGTTTCAGTCAAGCAACTACCTGGCAAGAGGCTCGCTAGATCGCTGGTAGAAATTCCAACGAGATCGTCTCCAATTTTCCAGGTCAAAATCATTGGGTCCTTCGGAAC
>JAABLL010000453.1:0-13168 GCA_012295475.1 Phytophthora gonapodyides | reverse complement strand
AGCGGCGGCGCGACCTCGATGTTTAGGCGCTGGCGCAGCTCCTCGATGGGCGTCTCGAACTCCTCCTCGTACATGACGCAGTGCAGCGAGTGCGCCTTCTTGGAGGCGCGGTTGGCCCATGGCACGTACACTTTCACGAGCAGGCAGCGCTCCTCGCTGGAGAGCCGCAGCGGGCCCACGAAGGCGCTGAGCGCGCTCACGGGCAACTGCGAGTGCGCCATCTCGACGTACTTGAGTGCGATCTCGCCCAGCACGGTGGGAGGCACGTCGAACAGCGTGTGCCAGAAGTCGTGCAACTCGCGGTGGCGCTGCATGACGTAGGCCAGCTCCGGGTCGTCCACGAAGCGCACACGCGAGCGGCCGTCCGCGTCGAAGCCGTGCGTGTCCATGAACGTAGCGTAGTGGCGGCCGAACGAGTCCGCGGGCAGCGCGCGCAGGTACGTCATGTCGATTTGATCGTTGCGGATCACGGGCTTCTCAGCTAGGATGCGAGCGCCCACGGGGTCCGCGCACATGCGCGCGTGGATGCGGCGTAGCGCGTCTCGGCCGGTGACCTCGCCCAGCATGGCCAGCATGTCGCCGCGCTCCGGGTTAGCGAACACGGTGAGCGCCGACGTGACGGACAGCACGAGCTTCTGGAGCGGCGACGTGGGCGTGTGCGACTCGTACTGTACGCGGCGCTGCGGGCGGCCCGCCACAGGCTCCATCGTCTGCGCCGAGAAGGCAGCGGCTGGAGCAGAGACAGATGCTGTAGCAGTGGTGGCCATGGGGGCCGTGCACGTGAGCACGCGGGAGGCCGCGCGCGCCGCGGCGGAGGCCAAGCGAGCTCGCAGGATCGGGGCCATAGCAATTCCAAGAGTGACGTTGCTATGACACACACGTCTTATCCGAAGGGGTTTTGGCCAATAGGAAGTGCTGAAAGAGAATCACGCACATCGATTGGCTGGAAAGGAAGTGACGGAGATGGGTGCGATCTTCGCTCCTCGCTTAAGTGCGACGCCGGTCGTCCGCGCCGCACGATAAAGAGAACCGAAGCCAGAGGAGGCACTGCGGAAGACGATGGCGGACAGCAGACGCGTGTTCGTGCAGCTGGCCAGTCTGCGCGGCGGGCGCGTGGAGGTGGGCGCGCCCGTCATGGCGTTCGTTATGCCCACGGACTCGTGGCTCTCGGTGGTCAACGAGTTCCTCATGGTTGGCGGCCTATAGTGTATACGTCCCTACGTCGAAGTGAAAGCTGACTTATTGTTGTGCGTACTATTCGGGCATTTATTGTACAGAGCTGCAACGACGACGACGTGGAGGTGGAGCAGCGCCCGTCGGGAATGCTGGAGGCCTGCGTGGTGCTGCACGCCGCGTCGCTGGAGCAGGTCTCAGACCCGGCCGGCTGCGAGGACGGCAAGCAGTACGTCCTGTGCATGGGCGCGGGCGACGCCGTGCGGCTGCAGAAGCAGAAGTTCGGGGACAGCAGCGCCAGCAGCGTCACTGGCTCCATCTCGGGTGACGCCGACGCGCTGGCCCGCGGCAGCATCGCGCTCACCGACCAGCTCGAGTCGCTGGAGGAGCTGGACTACTACTTCGACGACGCCGGCACGCTGCGCCACTGCCGCACCAACCAGGCCGTGTTCGAGCTCATGAGCGACGAGCGCCGCGCCGGCGAGCTGGACGACATCGTCAAGGCCGCCATCTTCCACATCCAGATGGAGATGCTGGCCGAGCTGGCCTTCAAGCAGGCCCGCGTGCCGCTGGACCCGCGGCCGGACGAGCCCAAGGACGCTCGCTCCAGTGTCTTTCTCACGTCGGACTGGCGCACGAACGGCAACCTGCTGGTGGTGGTCAATGGCGGGCGTGGAGCGCAGCCTGGGATCTGGAGTCGGGACCTGCTGATTCAAGAAGGACTGGAGCTGGGCTCCATGCTGCCGGTGATGCGACGCGCCGCCGCCGGCAACTTCGCGGTGGCCGTGCTCAACCCCTCGACGAATAACGTGACCATCGGCAACGACACGTTCCCGATCCGCGGCAATTCGTCCCCGGACGAGCACATGCTCTACGTTTGGGACAACATTATCTCGCGCGCACAGGCACGGAACGTGTACTTTTTAGCGTACTCGTTCGGCGCCAAGTCGGTGCTGACGCTCATCCAGAAGCGCGAGGAGCAAGTCGTCAAGCGCGTGAACGCGCTCGTGTTTGCAGAGGGTGCGTACCGGATGGACCCGTCGACCACGAGTCCCAGCGTGGCCCAGTTTCTGAGGCAGCGAGCGATCAACTTCAAGGGAGACGCTCAAGTCCCTGTCGGTGGCCACATTCCAGCTGAGGAGGAGAAACTCTCGTGCAGTTGTTTATCCGTGGGGGACCTCTCGGCTTCGGGCCCATCGGCAGACGGGAAGGCGTCCCCGTCGGCAGCGCCAGCATCTACAGTATCCAAGCGCAGCAGCAACAAGGCGCGTACTATTAGCCTCTCGCTGGAGACGACGTTCACGTATTTCGTGGCTGCGCGTGACCGCGGCTGTGGCGCAGCACAGTTCATCTCGGAGTCAGAAGCCAAGACGCGGACGTGGCTCGGAAACGTCATTCGCCATCGCCTCGACTCGCTGAAGCCACGGAAGCAGAGTCGCCGTCTTAGCACGGCGATGGGCGCTCACGCCAGCGAGTCTCCGCACCACCGGAAAACCGCGCGCCGATCGTCGCTGGACACCGACGCAAGCACATCAGCCATGCGGGCGTCCATAGCCAGCAGTCGCGGCAGCAACTCGAGTCACCACTCGCACGGCGTGTCCGTAAGCGACTTTGACTTGATCAAGGTGATCGGCAAGGGCTCGATCGGAAAGGTTTTCCTCGTGCGGAAGAAAGACACGCACGTCGTGTTCGCCATGAAGGTGCTGCGCAAGAAGAACGTCATGCGCCACGGCCTGGAAGAACACATCAAGACGGAGCGCTTGATTCTTGAAGAGATCGAGCATCCGTTCATCGCGCGGCTGCGGTTCTCGTTCCAGACCAAGGACAAACTGTACCTCGTGACCGACTACTGCTCCGGCGGCGAGCTCTTCCATCACATGTCGGACGATGGCTTCTCGTACGAGCTGTCTCGATTCTACGCTGCCGAGCTGGTGCTGGGACTCGAACACCTGCACCGGCTCAAGGTCGCCTACCGTGACCTCAAGCCGGAGAACATCCTCGTGGAAGCCTCGGGCCACCTCCGCATTACCGATTTTGGCTTGTCCAAGCTCAACGTTGTGTCCGACAAGGGCGCGCAGACTCTGGTGGGAAGCCCCGAGTACCTGGCGCCCGAGGTGTACAACATGCAGAAGTACGGATACGCCGTGGACTGGTGGTCGCTGGGCGTGTTCCTGTACGAGATGCTGACGGGCGTGCACCCCTTCTTCGACGACAACCGCGAGATCATGGTGAAGAAGATCATGACGCCAGGCTCCGTGCTTACGATGATGCCGCCCGAGATGCCCCCCGAGGCCGCGTCGCTGATCTGCGGGCTGCTGACGTTCAACCCGACCGAGCGCCTCGGCTCGCGTGGCGCGCAGGAGCTGCGCGACCACCCGTTCTTCGCCGGCTTGTCTTGGGACGCGCTGATGCGGCGCGAGGTGACGCCGCCGTGGCACCCGGTGGTGCAGGACGAGCTGGACGTGGGCAACTTCGACGCCGAGTTCACGTCCGAGCCCGTGGTGGACAGCGTGTGCACCCACCAATCCATGGTGCTCAGCTCCACGTTCGCCGACTTCACTTTCAACCCCAGCATCTCGGAATCCATGCGCAAGCGATAAAAAGCCTAGAATTCAGACCGCCCGTTGCAAGCCGGCGCGTGTGTTTTTGCTTGCAACTTAGAGCAGAAATCCCCTCTGGATGTGCAGCGAAACCCAAGACTTGCAACAGGACGAGCAGATAGTTGTGTATGTGCGTGTAGTGAACAAAAAAACATTTTAGTCGTGCTTTCGTGGGTCTGTCGAGTGAGGTGTGTATGTCTTCGGTAGTTGTGAGCCATGCCAAGTGCAAGTGCATTTATGCCGGCGTTGCGATGCGAACCTGCTCGTTGGTCATCTCCGCCGGCTTTCTTCTGCGTGGGCACGCCTGTAACGGCCTGGCGTTGAAGTCGAGCGTTTGAACGGGCCAATCAGAGGCCGCGCAGACGAGAACTTCAAAGTCATATTAGGCAAGACGACAGCAGACTGCTCTCGGTGGGCCGATCGCTGTCGCTTTAGGCCGCACGCAAGCGAGCGCAAGACGTCCGCCTGCAGCGGCGCCCAAGCTCAAGCTCTCCAACGCAGTCGTCAGCGTCACGCTGGCCTCCGTGGAAGGGCAAGAGCCCAACCTGCAAAAGGGGTTTCGATCGAAACGGCCGCATGCCGCGCTTCTTCTGCGAACGGCCTTCTCGCGCTGAGCCCCAGGACGGACGGCGCCCAATATATCCCTACATCCCTTCTCGCGCCGTCAACTCCACAGCGGAGCGTGGAAGCCCCGCAGCTCAGGTCCACGCCACGACTGCCAGTGCTGCCAGCACTTGCGCCCGACGCCGCTGACCAACCAACCACCAAGGTACCGCGCCCTTTCACGCGCCACGCGGGCGAAGATCGCTTTCTGGAAAGCTTATTCAGAATTTCGCCGTGTATGTGCAGGCCCGAAAGGATCCTTCCTCGCGCCTCCGCTAGCTCACAATCCGAGCGGCCGAGTCCCGCCCAGCCCTCCGTTTCCTGACCCCAGCCATGCTCAACATCCAGCTGCCCGAACTCTCGGCCGTCAAGGGCGACAGCGGATCGCCGTCGTCGCCCTCGCATGCGCCGGAAGCCGCCGCGTTCCTGGAGATCGGCTCGCCCTACGGCTTCAAGCACGACGTGCACATCCACTACAACTTCCAGGAGGCCCGCTTCGAGGGCATCCCCGACAACTTCGCCGACTACCTGGTCAGTCCGGCGTCCGATCGGTCCCGCGCGGATACAATCTGTGCATTGGACGCAGCGTCCCCCGTCCTCAAGCCTGGCCGCCGAGCCAAGCGGACGCGCACCAGCTCCGCGCCACCCGGCAGTCTGAGCCTCTCCAGCATGTTCGGCAGCATGAGCCCCGTGCGGAGCAACGACCCCGTGCACATCCTCAACCAGCACTTCAAGCTGCCGTTCCGGCAGGTGCCGCGCGTCGCCGTGCCGGGCTACGACGAGCGCATCCCGGCCGTGCTGGTCATGCTGCAGCAGCACTTCGTGGCCAAGCAGGGCTACCTGGCCCCGCACATCTTCCGCGAGTCGCCCAGCAAGGCCGACCGCGACCAAGCCATGCGCGACATCAACTGCGGCGCCTTCCGAGGGGCCACACATGACGTCCGCGTGCTCGCAGACCTCATCAAGCTCTGGTTCCGGGAGCTACCCGTGCCCATTCTGCACGAAATCCCCGCTGGAGAGATGGAACGGCTCGTGGCGACGGAGAACGTCGAGCTCGCAGTGCTGAGCCTGCTTGGCGACCTGGAGCGATGCATCGTGCTCTGGTTAGCGGATCTGCTGGCCTTCGTGGCCGAGTACCAGCCGCACAACCACATGGGCGTGGACCAGCTCGCCATCGTCATCGCGCCAAACCTCGTGCGTCTCGAGACGGAGAACCCCATGGTGGCCGTGGCTCTCTCCAAAGCCGCCGTCGACCTCTTCCGAGGGGTCTTGAGGGCGCGGTTCCAGTACCGCCAAGAGCAAAAGGCCGTCGCTGAACTCGAGCCCGACGACGAGTAAGACACGCCGATGGAAGCGTAGTCGAGCTTTGTGTTGGATATCCAACGTGTCGCAATATCTTACATGTATGTATAAGCCGTCGCAGGCCAGGTCGATGGATGATCCTAATCCTAATCCATATCTAAATGTGAATTTGTTTCTCAGTTGGCATTTCGATTCGCTGCAGTTGGTGGTCAAGTCAGAAGAGCAAAAGGGGAGCACACAACATGATCTTCTGTCGTGGGGGGACAACTATGCTACTACTTACAAGCCAGGCAGGTGCTATATCTCTATCTATCCTCGTCACCGAGCTCTTCCGCTGTCGAAGCGCGCTAGTCTCTAGTACAGATAGGGCTGCAACTTCTCGATTCGGATCTCGTCCTGGCAGAGGCTCTCTTCCAGTGCGGTCATGGCGTTGAGGAAGTACGCGCGGTCCTCGAGGAACTTGGCCCTCGACCGCCGCCCCATCCGTTGTCGCTCCTCTATGGAGAGCAGCAGAATCTGCTCGACGCCCCGCTCGATGTCGGCCACGTCCACCTGTGCCAGCGGCATAAATAAATCGCCCTTCGTCTGCCACCACCACGCGTGCGGCTCTCCTACGAGCACGCCGCTCTTCTCGTCCACGAGCTCGTTCATCGGCGGTACGTTCGACGTCAGGATGAGCGCGCCGACACTGCGAGCCTCGTTGATGTAGTGGCCGAACCCCTCCGTCTCGCTAGGGCACAGATGAAGGCCAATCTGGTTCTGCAACCGGTCCTTCTCTTCGGTGGGGACCGAGCCGCACGCGTAGTCGACGTTCTGCAGCCGCCACGCGTCCTTGGCGCCGAATTGCTCCTCGATCCACTCGCACAGGTCGGCCTTGATGACGCGGATGACAAGCTGCGGCCACTCTGGATGCAGCGCCCAGGCCTGGAGGATTACGCGCGTGTTCTTGAACGGACTCCAGCCCGCGAGGTGGAGAAACGACGTCCAGTCGCGCTTCACCGCGGGCTGGTACAAGTCGCGGCTCGTGTGCTTCGTGTAGAAGACCGAGTACGAGAGCTGGTGCCGATGTCGGTACTCGAGCACCTTCTTGAGCCCAATGCGGTTCTTGACCATCATGACGCCCACCGTGGGGTTCTCGAGCTCGTGCCGGTCGAAGAACTCGACGTTCTGCATCATCCAAATGGTCTTCTCCTTGGGCGCGTGGAAGTCCGGGTAGTATTTCCTGTCCACAGGATGCCGCTCCAGGTAGATATCAATGACAGAGGGCGGCATGTCCAGGCGCTTGACTATCCCGTCGTTCTCGTCGCTGTCGGTCTCCTGCTCCCCGTTGCCTTTATAGGCGTACACGGGCCTTGCGGACGGCAGCGCGTTCAGGTACAGCTCAAAGTCTAGCAGCACGCCGGGCGAGTCGCTGGGCGTGACGACGTTGATGCAGTAGGCGGACTTGGAGCTAATGGCCTCGTGGCCCTGGCCTCGCGTCTGCAGGAAGAAGCCGGCGGGCAGGTTCATCTGACGTTCGCGTTCCTGCTCCTCCTCGTGCTCGAGTATTTGCTGTAGCTGTATTGCCTGATTCTCAGCCATTGTCTCGGCTTGGAAAGTCTCTCCTCGGCCATCCAGTGGGTTCCTAAAGCCCTGGAGCTCCTGGTCCTGCTGCTGTTTAGTCTTCTGGCCGCGAACTGTCGGCTTTGGAGCTTGCGCCGCCGCCTCGTTGCGCCGCTTCTCCTCCTCTTTCTGCTGCAGCGCCAGCTCCCTGGGAGATACGTACAGCGACTGGAACAACAGCTTCATGGGCGGCAACAGCTCGGAAGACGTGGGCGTGGGCGCCAACAGCGAGCGAGACGCCAACGTGGCGTTGCAGAACTCCGAGTGCAGCTGGATCTGAGGCAGCAGCGCGAAGAAGCTCAGCTGCAGAAGACTGGCGATCAGCACCAGCAGGAACACGCACGCGCGCAGCAGGAAGCGCGGCCCCGACGACTCACACTCGCCCATGCTCAGCACCACCACAGCAGGCAGGAAGGTCTTAGAGGAGCCGTTATGTGGGGGACCACGTCGATCTGTGTGCGTCACATCATAACGTGTGGACAACACCAACTTCCTTTCGGTCCTAAAATATTGACGGCCTAATATTTTTTTCTGATCCAAATGCAGCGACGTGGCGTGGCGCTCGCTGTGCTGTTCCTGCCGCTGCTGGGCTTGCAAGCAATTCAAGCGGCAGTTAGGGCGGTGCCGGACGGGCCGATGCCGCCGCCGGCGCGTGCTCACTGCCGCGTGTTCGTGGTGGCGGCCAGGACGCACACGCGCCTGCTGGTCCTGCAGAACGCCTACGAGCAGGACGGCATCAACGTGTACAACCAGGAGCCCGCGCTGGCCTCCGTCCTGCAGGGCGCAGCTGACGACCGACCAGCTGACGCGCAGGACGAGAAGAAGAAGGCTGAAGGGGCCTACCAGATCCTGCGGCCTGCCTTCGACCAGGCCGCCGAGTGGCTCAAGCCACGCGTGGATCCTGCCCTTTGCTTCGCCCACTTCGTCCTGGCAGAATCAGAATTGGGATTTGGTTCTAGGACACAGGACGAGGCCAGGACGGCGGCGTCACGCGTGACCAGGCGGCTGGACCAGCTCCGGGATCGAGCGAGAAGCGACGGACACTTCCCCTTTGCACTAAGCGCGCCGTCGCCGCGGCAGGACGGCGCAGACAGCGTCACTTCCAGCGGAGACCTCCGCGTGGTGACAGCCACTTGGCGCCGCTTCTTCCACATAGTGGGGATCAACTATTTTTCAGGACGAGTGGCGCCGTCGCTCAGTCCTGGACAGGTCGAGGTCTTCGGCCTGCTACATGTGGACGCCGGAGGACAGAGCGGCCAGCTCAATTCCGAGTCGGACTTCGACGCCGCTGAAATGGTCTTCGACATCCGCGAGCGGTGGAGACGCACCAAGCGGCAGCGAAAGGTGAACGTGGCACTCAATACAAGCGACTTCTACGGGCGCGAGTACCCAGGTTTTGGGCGGCAACAGGTGCAGCAGGCGGTGGTCAAGTTGGCGCAGGAGGAGGACAAGAAGGCCAAGTCGCATCCACTTCAGCATCCGTGCTTCCTGCCAGGCTCCTCTTCACAGGTGGAAGGCGTGAACACTACGGTGGAAGGCACGGGCGATGCCGACAAGTGCATGACGCTCCTGACGGCGCATGTGACCTCGAGCAATGCAAACTGCCCGCCGGAAAACTTTTGTTGGCTGGGAGGCGCACCGCAACCACAGGGATCCGGCTCGTTCTACGCCTCGGGGGTCCTGAGAGAAGCGGTGCTTGCGGCGGCTCGCGTGCTGGAGCATGTAAGCAACAAGGACGAAGAAAAAGCTGTGGAGCAACTGCAACTGCCGACCCCAGCGCTACCGACGCTGCGCAATGCTGCCAAAGCGGTATGCGCGCTGCCGTACGAGGACGTTGTGGCCGGTGCAGCCATGAGCAACGAGGCTGAGCCGCCGAGTGCATTGTGCTTCGATCTGTGCTATACGATCGTGTTACTGCAGCGGATGGGCGTTCAGGACGCCGACGAGCGAGTGCACTTTGTCGAGCATTTCGAGAAGCAGCCTGTATTGTCGCGGCACAGCTCCGACGCCAATGACCAGCGTCACAGTCCACCAGAGTTGGTAGCGTGGCTGACGGGTGCCTTCCTGTATTTGGAGGCACTTCAACGCAAAGTGACATTTTCCATAGAGTCGGAGCTGCTGGCTGAACAGCTCAGCGCCGGCCTGCCGCTTGGTTGGAACATGAGTTTGGTGGTGTTCGTGGCGGCGTGCTTCTTCCTGTACGCTACGACTGGGCGAGTGACTGCATCGGGGCGTACCGGGCGCGGTTCCGGCGGCTACCATCGAGTCGTGAATGGCGGAGCCAAAGCAAAATTCAAGGACACAACCCAGTCGATTGTGTTTGTCGACGACGCTCGGGAATAGTGTGCGGTTCAGCGGCTAAATTACTCTCACACATCTATAGCAGTAATATATTGTTGTCGGATCAGGAGCTGTGTCTCGCCCCAGGTTCGTAGCGGCGAAACGCAGGCAGGGAATATATTATACTTCGAAGTAGTCCCTGGTAAGCCAAGCCGCGAACGTACAGACACGAGAATATCAAAACTGAAAACGGAGTTCAATAAAAAAAAAATTCAGATTCAACTTCTTGAGCTGTACTTGCGTGACACGTGCAGAACACCAAACCAGGCATCCTGTATTATTACGGTCGCTCTATCTCGTTGACTATCTTGTGATCGGCGCTGCGAGGCTAAACTCTTCTCCCAACCCACAAATTATCCGGGGAAGATTTATCCATAGTGTTCACATGAGAGTCAGCATCCCATGCACGCACAACTTGTTCAGACGATTCAAGTCGCCTCCTCCACTCACGTTTGCACAACGATTTGCGGTCCGCAAGTCTCTCGGATCACTTTCAAGGCCAAGCCGAGAGTGAATTTCTATACAGAAAAATAGAAAATATTGGGATTTACCGATGCATGTACCTAACTAAATTTCTCATTTCCTGAAGTTTTTACTGGACTCCCTGTGAAGCAAAAGAGGTAACCAGCTCTGGAGAAGTTGATGGAGCTTCTGCTGAGGTTCTGATGTCGATATTCTCCGGCAAGGCCTCTGTCGCTATGTCGCTCGCTCTTTCCCGCTTGAGTCGGTACCAGCGATACCAAAAGAAAACTGCAAGAAGCAGCGCTACCACGAAGAGGGCGAGGAAGACGATAAAAACCGTTCTGTACGTCGACGTATTGTCCGAAGATGTTTCAATCACGTTGGTCCCGCTCAACCCAGAGCTCGAACCCGGCACCAGAGAACTCAAACTCGCGTCGTACGAGTACAGATACTTGGCGGCATCAGGCTGAAAGCTGGCATCTCGGCCACACAGGATTTATCCAGAGCGTCCAGGTCGCCACCGCCACTCACGTAGGACATCAGTAACTTCATGCCGCACGTCTCGCTGCTGTCGTCGCCAGGAACTAAGGGCGTCGTCCAGAGCGTTCCGCGCGTAGCGTGTTCAAACGTGATCAACTCCTTGTTGTCGCCATCAAGCGCTTCCAACAAATATCGCGCGTATTTGTGGGGCGTCTGCGGGTCCAATTTGCTGCTCAGGAGAAGAACGCTCGCTTGAGCAGAGATCGTAGCGCTCTTGTTCCAGTATTCATCCCGGTAGTAGCTGTACCGTTTGAATCGTAGTTCGCGACGTTTACACCTCCCATCGTCTTTTGTACGTTACTTGAAGTAGTAATAGTTGATATTCCGTGGTAGGCGAGTCAAACACGAATGAGCATTCGAATTGATTGATGACATGCAAATGCAGTGAGATCAAGTCCGCACTACTGTAAGCTTACCTCATGCCAGCTCCTTCGATAAAATGACCTGGAGCCTGAAGAGCGCCTCAGCTGCTGTTGGGCGTAGTCTCGGATCCACCGATACACATGCGCTCCCGAGCTCCACCATCGACTCCAGCGCTGCCTCCGAGAACTCGACGCGCAGGATCCCCATCGCTACTTGTTGAAGCAGGGCGGCGTCCGGCATTCGACGTCCATTCGAGTCGCGGTTTCTCTCTTTGGCCTGCGCGTACGGCAAAGTGTGCAAATCTAATTCTGAAAGAACGATACCGAACGAGAACATGTCGACCTTGTCGTCGTACTTCTCGCCCATCATCATCTCGGGTGCCATCCACAGCGAAGTACCCACGCCGGTCGTCATCGTGCGGTCGAGTCGCTCGCGTGAAATGCCAAAATCGGTCAGCTTCGCTTCCATCACGTCGTTCAGGAGGATGTTGGGCGACTTCAAGTCGCGGTGAATGACTGATGGGGACAGTGTGTGCATATACGTGAGCGCGTGGCACACATGGAGTGCAATGGTGGTCTTCTGGCGGTCGAAACCCACTGGGTGATTGGTTTTATCGTAGTTGCTCAACAATGTGCGTAGGTCGCCGCCTTCCATGAACTCCAGCACCACGCACAGATCAGACAGTGCGTTCCATGCAACACCAATGAAGGTTACGATGCGTGGATGGTCCATGGTCGCGGTCATCTTGGCCTCTGCCAGGAAATCGTTAACGTGTCGGATGCTCTTGCGCACTTGCGGGAGCAACATCTTGATCGCGACCTGCTCTCCATCGAAGACGCCCAAGTAAACCTCGCCGAACGCTCCACGACTGATGATCTGGTGGACGCCGATTTGGTTGCGTGGGATCCGGGCAGTCGTGATGACATCGTCGTCCCATAACCCAACTTGGCCGTGTGGGACACCTTCCAATGAGCCTGTGTTGCCCGACGCAAGACTGGCCGTTTGCTCTTGCTTGCTGTGGTCTCGATACGCGCCGATTCCACCGCTATCATGACCGTGCTCAATGGATACTGGAGTCTCCATTCGATTTGGTTTGGAGCGGCGTCTCATGAAGACGACCCCCAAGACGATCAACACGGCGACGAGGCACCCTCCAACGATGCCGACGACAGTCTCCAAGCTGAGGCCTGAGCGTGTGGATGTCTCTGGTGGAAAGGTTGCACTACTGGTGTCACCACTGTTGAGGGCGCTGGAGCTGCTTGATGCGGAAGATGCGCTGAAGCTGCTTGATGCGGAAGACGCGCTGGATATGTTGACATCGTAGCCGTTGTACCACTTGCACCTATCGGCGCATGAATGGCCCTCGAGGGTTTTCTTGTCGATGCTGAACATTGAGTACAAACCGTCGGATGCGCACGGGGATGTTTCATACCTTCGCAGCGACGCAGACCCGTTGGCTGCAACGGAGGCGATATTACTATAACTCCCAACCCCCTCACATTTGCCCAGAGCTCGATAACCGTTGACCCCTGTGAGCGTCGCGCACTCAGAATCCATGAATGTCTCCTGTATAAGGAACGGGAAGGTGCCGGATACGTTTCGCATGACCTCTTTGTAGTCTGTCGTGCATGACCTCGAGAATGAACCAGTAGGGCTGTTAATATCGCCCGTGCATGACACGGTGGTACAGCTGGTAGATGGACTGGCATATATGTAATACGCTGCGCCGGCACACGTCGTCCCGGAGTAATAAGCGTATACCATGAGCATACTCATTGTTACGCTTGGCCAGACCGCTCCTGCTAGAGCCACCACCAGTTCCAGATGAGTCGTGAGCAGCAAGACTTTGATCGTGGCTCCAAATGCGAAAGCGCCGGCAGGATCAAGTTGGGGTGGGGAGTTGAGGATCACGAGTCGAAAGTGGAAGTGGGGATGCACGGGAGTCGGGCTCAGCAAAAAAGACGGTACCCACCCGTCACATTGTGATAAAGTTGATTACTGCCCCCCCTATGGGCAAACTGTCGTCATCAACATATCTGACGATATTTCCCACACGTCACGTGTCAGTGAACCCGATCGTTTTCTTTTTAGGGGAGTGACAGTCACTGTGACTCACTCAGTGAGTTGCTGCCCAACTGAGAAAATTCTGACCTTCGAGAAGCAGCTCCTCACGTGCCACGCAA
>JAABLL010000450.1:1504-14902 GCA_012295475.1 Phytophthora gonapodyides | reverse complement strand
TTTGTGTTCACCCCTCCAGCAACGCAGAAGCAGCAAGTTGAAGTCAAAGTGCACTCTACCCTTCTGACCGAGCGCGGTATTACCGAGACCGCGCCAGTGTTCTCCAGGTGCTCGCTGCACGACAAGCACCACGGCCGCATGACGACTTGCGTGGCTTTCCTCGGAAACGAGCGGCTTGTTACTGCGGCAGAAGATAACAGCTTAATGCTACATCGTCGTCGCGCTGGTAATGATCAAGAGAAGAGCTCAAGTTCCCGCTGGGGAAGTGTGGCCACGGGGGTCGCCCATACGACGACTGTGCGCGCGCTTACGACGTTCCAGCGTCAAGCCTCGGATGGATTGGAGGAGCACATCATCCTATCAGGAGGTGGGAAGCAGCGCCTGAACGTGTGGGTCGTTCGCGGAGAGAGCGATTTGCTTCGCCATATCTGCGGCCAGGAACGTGTCGAGGCAGCTCAAGACCATCGTATTCTCGGCCTTGCCACTTTTTCCATCCCCTCTGCGTCCGACGCGTATCGCCTCGTGGCGGCTTGCAACTCGGAAGGCTCCACTCAACTCCTGCTGCTGGATGTGACCCACGGCAAACTCATTGAGCTGGGCGACTGCCGCTCAACGTCCAGAAAACCGATTTTGTCCTGTATCGGCTTCCAAGAAGGTGATGACGCTGCAGTAGTTGCTGGGTTGGCAGTCGGCTCCACTGATGGCCTAGTGACGCTGTGGGATCTGAGCGCGTTGCTCAAGGCGATTGCCTCGCATCTTCAGTCCAACGAGGCTGTGGAGCTACTCAAGGAGAAGCTGCAGAGTCTGATCAGTACTTTGCAACCTAGTGGCGACTATCTGGCGCACGATATGGGCGTAAACTGCATCGATCTCGTATCTTGTGCGAAGAGCGAGGACGAGGGCAGCCTTGACGTGACTCTCATCAGCGGTGGAGACGACCAGGACTTGTGTTTGTACAAGTTACGCTTCCCAGCGTGCCTCGTGCTGTCTCAAGACCGGACGGTAAATGCCAGCGGCTCGGCTATCAAAACTGTAGCATGCGTCGATGCCAACATGGTTTTTGCCGCAGGCTACGACCAGCGCGTTAGCAAGTGGAGCATCATTCACGACGAGAAAAACACCACGCTCGAGTGGCAAGGAGCTGCCTTCTCGGAATGCGCCGACATCGCTGATCTTGCTATTCGACAGACTCCGGGCGCATCGGCGGATGAAGTTGTGGTCGTAGGTCAAGGACTGCAGATGGTGGAGTTCAGCGCATGTAGATCGAGTCCGAGCGCTGATACGACATGGTAGGAGCCACGAGCGAGAGAATAGAATTGCATGCATTTTTCTGGGGTTTTGTTCCTAGGGAAATATCCACATCGCCAGCTTTAGCAGAAGACCACACGTGGTAGCAAATACTTCTTGTCGTGCTCTCGGGAAAGTGGCCGGATCGGCCCACCGACTTCATCTTGCCACCTCCTTCCTGAAGAATAAATCGGGGTCTCCGATGCCGAAACACAGCACTGCAGCCCCGCTTGAAAGCGCAACGCTGGCCGGCACACTGCACCGATGACGAAAAAAAATCTTCAACCAAAATCCAGTCCCCACACGCCAACACGTGCGGCCTATTGACCGAACGTGTTCTCGCCGCTGTAGGTGATGTAGAGGAAGCCGTCCACGTCTTTCTGTTCTTCGTAAATGTTCGACATCAGGGCAGCTGAACGAAGCAAGCAATACAGTTAGTATACAACTCAAGTACTGTTTCAGTTCGGCATGCCGTACCGGTGGGTGGGAGGACGTTGTTGATGAAGATGAAGATTGCCTTCTCAGGGCTCAATTTGATGCGCTTTCGGATCACGTACACGAACTGGCCGACGGTCAGGTCGGCTGGCACCAGGTACTTCTTCTTGTCAATGTCCGGGATGTCGCTGCGGTCCGCCTTCTCACAAATCACCTGCGCAGCAACAACAGCGTCAGCAGCAGACTCACTTGGCGGCAGCAGCTGTGGTGCACGCACCGGAATTCGGTCGGGGTACTTCGATCGGATGCGCTGGGCCTCGGCCTGGCGCTTCTCTGCAAAAGCCAGCACCATCAAACGTCGTGAGTGATTCCCTTCGCCCAAGGACGGAAGAAATCCCCTAAAGCCACGTACCGAACGGGTGCTCCTTCTTGAACGAGCTCATGGTGGCAACAAAAAAGACTGGCGGCGTTTTCTTCTCTCGCTAGTGTTTTCTCCGAGATCGTTACGTCTACAGTGAGCCACAGACACAAACAGCGCCGTCCAGTCAGTTCTTTTCCCGCTCCGGACACGGTACCGCTTATCGAAGGGTCGCTCCACACGACCGGCACCCCGGATTCGCGCGTTGCGCCCTCAATAGGCGGTACATCCACACGCCAACGCAGCGCTCGAGCGGATTCGGGTTGAGTCGGCGCCGCGCGCGCTCTCTCCTCTCGTGGAGCGAAGCCAGAGGCTGCCCGACCGCCGAACGCGCGCGCTGCTACACATACAGCTCACGGCAACGGTGGCGCAGCGTGAGGTGCGCTGGCGCCTCCGCTGCCGAGGCCTCGATCTGGTAACTTGCCTTCGACGTTTGTTCTCGGCTTCCCCACTTTCTTTGTGAGGGGGGAGCTGAAGGCGGAACAAAACGCTGCTCCAAAGCACAACCCTAGCGCGGGCAGACGGTAATTCGTGGCTTGTGAAGCACTAATTCGTATGGACGTGTCTCTTTCATTGAGCCTTTGTACTGTAGTTTGTATGGATCCGTCTTCGAGAACGGTACGTAATTCATGGCAAGACAATACCCAAAACGAGGACGAGGACCATCACTCTGGTTGAACCAAAGAATCTCGGAAATCAGTGCTGCGACGATGGTGGAGCGGCGATAGCGTGCAGCTCGGCTTGGCCACGACGGAGCCGGCAACCTTAGCTCGCGGACAAACAAACGATCAATTGCACTCTGTAGGCTGCTGCGAAATGGTGGCTCTCGCATGTGACCCTGCGGCCCTCAAGCTCCGCGTTCGCTCCCTCATTTTGCACTGCAATATGGATAGGGTTGGCGACGTCTGGAGAAGCTTGGCATTGCCAGCGCGATTGAGTGGGCGGAAAAATATTTGCGCACGCGTCGCGGAGCAACTAAAGCTGCTTCTCCCCGCCGTCTTACTGCCAGTTGCTGGAGGAAGCCGCTCTCGTCGAGATCTGCCGGACATCTCGCATACACACCACTATCACCGCCGTCAGCTTCTTCTCGTGTCCACGCATGTCAGCCTGGACTGCCATTCGTGCTGAGCAAAGACTGCGGCGAGGCTGTTACCACTCCACTCGAGATTGAGTTGCATCACGCTTCGGTTTCGTGGGACGCGCCAAAAGTATATTTAGCTGCCCCCAACTGTGAGAGCGCGGTCGCTTCTTCTTCGGCGCAACGCCCGTCGGTAGCTCCCCGCTGGCAGCGCTTCATTGGTCTCCGCTGGCATGCGGCTGCCACAAAGCGAGCGAGTCGCTGCCTGCCAGCGCAGCGCCTTCAACGTCGACAAACAGGAGGCGAAATCAATCACTCGGCAGATGCTGGTGTGCGCCACACCAGCCACGCGTCGATTGGTCGAAAAGCGAGAAAAACCTCGATAGCGCACATTAAACCTCGCGGAAACGGCGTTCTTTCTCTGCTTTCTCTCTCGGGAAACCAAAGCCAAACGCAGACTCGACGCGGACCCCGCACGCGACTCACAACCCAAGAAGCGTCCTTCCTCCCCGTGTAGGTAGCTCTAGGACGCGCTAGCTGCAGCCCGTGCCCTCCCCTCTACCCGTCTTTCCGCCGCTCGCTCTCCCCCTTGTCCCTCCGCCACTTGGCGCCGCGCCGTCTGGTCGAAGTGGGCGGATCCTCGATCTTTCCTCGGATTCCAGGGCCGCCTGGAAGGGAAGAGGGAGAACGAGGGAGCGGCGTGAACCTCGCTCCGTGCCGTGGGATCGCCGACTGACCGCATTCTTGGTTGTGTCGTACTGCAGATCAAGCGCCTTCACCCACCCCNCTGTGCTGTGCTGTGTGCAGTGACTACCTGTTCAAGCTGCTGCTGATCGGTGACTCGGGCGTCGGCAAGTCGTGTCTGTTGCTCCGTTTCGCGGACGACACGTACACGGAGAGCTACATCTCGACCATTGGCGTGGACTTTGTGAGTACCACGCGCAGGCTCTGTTCTGCTCTTCTGGCCTGGGCCCCGTTGAGGTCCAGTATAGGCTGATTCTGTCAGGATTACTGACGTTGCTCTTGCACGTGACTTGCGCCCAGAAAATCCGTACGATCGAGCTGGACGGCAAGACCATCAAGCTCCAGATTGTGCGTCGGCCTGCATTCCTTTTCTTCTTGCTGCCGTGGACGAAGCTAACTGGTGCCAATCTCTGTGTAGTGGGACACTGCCGGCCAGGAGCGTTTCCGCACCATCACTAGCAGCTACTACCGCGGCGCGCACGGCATCATCGTCGTGTACGATGTCACGGACCAGGAGTCGTTCAACAACGTCAAGCAGTGGCTGCACGAGATCGATAGGTGCGCCCTAGCAGCGGACGCTTATATCAGGGAACCCGCGGAAAGGAGCTGACTTATGTGCTTTGTGCCGCTGTGATTTGCAGATACGCCTGCGAGAACGTGAACAAGCTGCTGGTGGGCAACAAGAGCGATCTGACGGCCAAGCGCGTGGTGAGCACGGACGCCGCCAAGGAGTTCGCCGAGAGCTTGGGCATTGAGTTCCTGGAGACCAGTGCGAAAAACGCCGCCAACGTCGAAAAGGCCTTCATGATGATGGCTGCCCAGATCAAGAAGCGCATGGCCAACGCCCCCGTGGCCCCCAAGGCTGGCGTCAAGCTGACCCCCGGCCAACAGGTCCCGTCCAACGGCGGTTCGAAATGCTGCTAAGCGGTGTCGTTTAGTCCTGTTTGCCTCGCGCTGCGCACTGGGTGATTTGTCTACAGTTTAGCTTCGGCGTCTTGTGTTGCGAGGCACGAGGGGTGGGCTGAGTTGTGCTCGCAGCACTCGCGAGGTCCAGAACGGGATAATGAGCAATGAGACTGGTGTGCGGCGCGGGTGAAAAGGCAAACAGTTCGAGAGGCGATGGGTTTTTGGAGGAGAGTACCAAGCTGCTTTCTCTCTCAGGCCAGCCCGGCGCTCTTCTCCTCGCTGTCGCTTGCTCGGTTTTGGCTGAGAGGAACGACAACGAATGCTACTCTGGTTAGTTGTGACCCTATACATGGTATATTCTTTCTCTTTCTACAAGCGGGTGTTTTCACATTGCGTCGCTCTTCGTCTTGTGCTCTTTCGTGGTGGGAATGACGCTGCAGGCACTTGCTACCGATGGAGCTCCTGGTGCAGGGTTGCTCACTTGCTGGACGAGGCAGTTCGTGAGAACGCAGCACGCAGCGAGCTTGGTCCACAGGAATCTTTGTAGACAAGGTATTCAAACTCGGGCTGACGCTTCTTGTGCTTGACGGACTGTAAGATCCACTCTGTACGAAGTACACATTGGATGGAATTCAACGTTGACATCTCTGCAGCAAACGTATCGTTGGCCCAGAACGGAGAAGCGTACCTGCACTTACAAACTTGGCCTTGCGAGAGCTCTGTGCACGCAGAGGATGTCCATCAAATAGGTGTAAAACAACTTCGATATTGAGGTCGGCGTTTACCTTGAGCACTTTATCAGCCTTGGACCCGTTCAAGTTAGATCCGACCATGTGCGTGACGCGCGTGGCAGTCAACGTGGACCTGAAAAGACGACGAAGCATGACCCACATCAATACGGTGGAGCGTTCGGTTAAACATGTTTTGGAGAAAGCGTACGCAACATTGCCGCCGTGCTCCTGCACCAGTTTCGCCAGGTAGTATCTGCATCACACAACCATCACCAGCATTAGTGTATTTCTTCATCGTGCAACCGCAACTAGTGCACCTACGAAGACACTTTGCCTGTGCGCCCATTGAACACAATTCGGCATCCCTGTCAACGACACCACCAAGAACACAGTCAACTCCAGTCTGCCGGGACTCCCAAGCGAAGGCCGAAAGTTCTGCACCTTGAAAATGTCGGACCCCACTGCGCGTTCCTTCGCTTTGACTTTGCCGGCTATTAGCAGAGCCTCGTTAGCCCCAATGTTGCAGTTGCCTCTGCAAACTCCAAGTGCTGCAGTCTCACCGTTTTTGCTGTCTTCGGACAGCGCTCGCTTCTCCTGGAAAAAATGCTCGCGCTTCTTCTCTTCCCAGCGCCTCCGGGTCTCCTCCTCCTCCTCCCGCTGCTTGTCGGTCTTCACACGCCGCTCGTTGCGCGACGTTGGCCCACTCGGCCCGTTCACGGCAAACATCAGACAAGTTGCCTTTCCAAAAATGGTAAAAACGTCGGTAAAAACGTCGTCGCAAATATTTCGCATTTTGTGCATATCCGCTCACAACGAAGATGGAGTTCCATGCGCACGGCTCGCCGGCGAGCGGACCGTTCGCCGCTCCCTACGCCCAGCCGCAGCAGCCGCGCCAGGCGCCCGTGGCGAGCATCGACACGGAGCACAACGACATGATCTACGACATCCAGCTGGACTACTACGGCAAACGTTTAGCCACGTGCTCGTCCGACCGGACGTTCCGCGTGTACGACGTGTCCAAGGCCATAGCGCCCGGCGGGAGCGGCGACGATCACTCGGCCACGAAGAAGGAGCACGAACTGCAGCAGGAGCAGCCGCTGCATGTGCTGCAGCACGTGGTGCCGCTAGCCGACGACTCGGCCGCGCCGATCCACCGCGTGGCCTGGGCACATCCCAAGTTCGGCGCTGTGTTGGCCCTGGCAGCGCAGGACGGTAAAGTCTACATCTACCGGGAGGAACTGGTGCAGCAGGGCGCCGGGGGAGTGGGCAACGTGACGGAATGGCGGATCAAGCACGTGCACGACTTCCACTCGCTCGCAGTGCTGAGTGTGGCCTGGGCGCCGTACGAGTACGGTCTGTGTCTGGCCAGCGCGTCGGCCGATGGCCAGGTGTCGTTCCTCACCCGCATGCGCGAAGGGTGGGTTGTCTCTTCGAGCTTCCGCAACTCGGAGGAGGGTATGGGCTGCACGTCCGTGAGCTGGGCGCCCTACAACTCGCTTGGGTCACAGGGCGCCAAGGGCCCCATCCAGCGTGTCGTCACTGGATCCTGCAACCAGGCAGTTACGATCTGGCAGCTTGTCACTACGCACCAGGAAGATGGGAACCCTGGTACCAGCTACTGGGAAGTTGAGAATACCCCCTTGTACGGACACAACGACTGGGTTCGTGATGTGGCCTGGGCACCGAATGTCGGCATTCCAGCGAACGTCATCGCGTCCGGATCGGACGACTACACGGTGCGTGTTTGGACTCAAGATGAGGCGGACGGCGAGTGGGAGATGCACGTGGTGAATACGTTCCGCGCGCCGGTGTACCGGATAAGCTGGTCGCTCACGGGCTCCGTGCTGAGCGTCGCCGCTGGAGATGACGAGGTTACGCTTTGGAAGCAGCGCAGCAACCACGAATGGACTCAAATGTCTTCTGTCACCGACCAGGGAGCAGCTACCATTACGAGCAGCTAGAAACGGAGCTCACGGCAGTTGGTCGCTGGACTGGCAGGACGGCTTCAATGCTACAGGAAATACGAGGAACTCAATTGTCCATTCGTCATCGCAACTCGGCTTTATTTACGCCTGTGTCTCTGCCCCTACTGCTGCGTGTGGTAAACGCGCATGGCGTAGGATGCGACGTCCAGTAACTGGAAGTGCTCACTGGCACCGTCGACAAGCCTCTTGTCGGCTTCAGCAATGCGCAAGCAGATCTTGGCCTTCTGTACGTCGTTGAGCTTATCCAGAGCGAACACGTCGTCATTCAGCTGCCGCAAAATCGTCAGCACCGGGTAGCCAGCCATCAGGATGTTCTCAATGTCCGTCTTCATCTTCTCAAAGCTGTTGGATGCCACCGAGACCCAAAAGTGCTGCAGCAGTTCCGGAGGAGCGAGACCAGCGATCGCGACAACGTCGTCATGAGACAGCTCTTCGTCTCCGCAGAGCTGCTTGGCGCTCTGCAGGTAGTTGATCGCCTTGCGCAAGTCTCCGTTCGAGCACTCGAGCAGCGACTCCAGCACCGGCTCCGGCACATTCACGTGCTCTTCTGAGGCGATGAAGCGCACTCGTGAGGCCATGGAGACCCTCTCCAGCGGAGCAAAGCGGAACTTGGCGCAGCGCGAGGCCACTGGCTCAATGATGCGACTCACGTAGTTACAGATGAGGCAGAAGCGCGTGACCTTGGAGTAGTTCTCCATCATGCGGCGCAGCGCCGACTGCGCGTCGCCCGTCATGGAGTCGGCCTCGTCCAGCACGATGATCTTAAAGGGCGGCAGGCCGCTGGCGGTGCTGATGGCGCCCTGAGCGAAGCTCTTGACCTTCTCGCGCACCACCTTGATGCCTCGGTCGTCCGACGCATTGAGCTCCAAGAAGCGGCCGTTCTTGCGGAAGTCCGGGCCGAAGAGCTGGCGACCCACGGCCACGATGGTGGACGTTTTGCCTGTTCCTGGAGGTCCGTAGAACAGCAAGTGAGGCAGCTGGCCATTGGCGATGGACGTCTTGAGCGTGGCTACCACGTGCTCCTGGTGCGAGATCTCATCGACGTTCTTGGGGCGACTGGGGCGCAGCGACCGCAGTCAGAAACCGTTAGAGCTTTGGCGCGTTTAGAGGGAGAGACGCAGAGGGAGTTGAGGCACGTACTACTTCTCCACCCAGGGCAGCACAGGCGCTGGCACGTTGGCCTTGGCCGTCGATGTGGTGGTGAACATGGCGGCAAAGGTTTTTGGATTGGTTCGCGCCACTTTTGGGCTGCGACGATGTGTGCACCACACCACATCATCAAGTTGAAGCCGGACTTGTGTTGCGGCTCAAGTGGTTGGGATAAGTGAGTGAGAATCGAAAGTGGTCACCCCTAGTTTCGACATAGTATAGTTACGAGCTGTGGGATCGAAGATTCATCGGCGGAAGACCGTCGCAGCTGGACTTTTGGTGATTGCTACATTTCTACAAGTGAAAATACATGCACCAGTTCGAGCACCTGTATCCTGGATGCACCAGTGGAGATCGCTACTCGATAAAACCTGAAGATATTCAAATGGCTTCACCAAATTGGCTGCAAGTGGGTTGGCGAAGACTTCATCGACGCCGCCGCATTCATGAAAGCCACATCAAGCAAGTCAAGCAAGTACTTCAGTATTTGTTTTCATATTTTACTGAGGTCATATTACCTCAGCGTGGCCGCTTCCCAATTTTCTCCCAGTTCTCAACAACGACGTGAAGATGGAGACAGAAGACGAGTTTGTGTGGACAAGCGTGCGGGCTGTATGCCGTGAATATCCCGCTGTGGAATCCCTACCTCATGCTGTACAACTCATTAACGCCTACGTAGACAACATCTCGTTGTCTGCGCTGCCGGATGTGCTGAAGCGGGGACAAACGCACATGTTCTACCACGCGCTTCACGCTGTCGAGCGTAGTTCCACGCTCGTACACCACGAGAAACTGCGTCAGTACCGAATGGCGATGCACGTGGTGCCGGCCAAGATGACGGCAGAAGAAGGAGCCTTGAAGGCAATGCAAGATCTATACGCTCGGTATCGCAGTTGTGTGGATTCAGAAACGATTGCTGCGGCGTGTGAGATGGCGGACTTGTCGGTGCTGAAGTGGCTGCGCGCGCGCGAACCGGACTTGATATTTACAAAGTTTGAGTGGAGTAAGCCAAGCGCGTTGATGCACGCCTCGAGAAAAGGCCGACTCGATGTGGTTCGCTGGCTGACAGAGCTGTTTCCAGGTCGCATTCAAACGCTGGTCCATGCTGCGCATGGCGGTCATCTCAACTTGGTCAAATGGTTGATGAAGCAGCCACAATGGGATCGCAAGGTCGACGGCGCCTTTTTCGTAGCTGTTGCGAGAGGTCATGTTAATGTTGCCCAATTCTTACAAGAGAAACGTTCAGCAAGCTTCATGAACGTACCTATCAGTCTCGCGTACGAATATGGCCTAGAGCTGGACGTGTGGCGCCGCCGAAATGCAGACCCCAACACGAAGTTTTCAGCCGTGGAGGCAGCAGCGTCTGGAAACCATATTGAAATGGTAAAGTGGCTCCACGTCAACTACCCCATGCATTTTTCGGCCAGCACGATGGATTGTGCTGCATGGAATGGTCATCTGGAGGTTGTGCGATTTCTGCATTTCAACCGCCACGAAGGATGCACGACGAGAGCTATAGATAACGCTGCAGCAAACGGACACCTCGATGTTGTACAGTGGCTACATGAAAATCGATCGGAAGGCTGTACCACCGATGCCATGGACTCGGCAGCCTCGAACGGCCACTTGGACATCTTGAAGTGGTTGTGCGACAACCGCCACGAAGGCTGCACTTCAAGCGGAATGGTGAGAGCAGTGCGTCAAAATCGATTTGAGATCGCGAAATGGCTCCACGAGCACCAGAAACAAGAATTTCCTGGGGAAATCGTGGTCAAACTTGCACAAGCTGGTGACCTTGAAATGATCACGTGGCTGCACTCGAACGGGAAGACGGGATGGTCCAAGGAAACCATGAACAGGGCGGCGAGCAATGGGCATCTGGATATTGTGAAGTTTCTGCATGAAAATCGCCGAGAGGGCTGCACCAAGCAAGCGATGAACCTTGCGGCCGGCAACAATCACCAGGATGTGGTCAAATGGCTGCACGCGAACAGGCGGGAAGGATGCTCAATTCTCGCCATGACAGCAGCCAGTGAAGGACACCTCGAAATGATTAAGTGGCTTCATACGCACCGCGGTGAGGGCTGTGCCCCAGCTGCGATGACAGGAGCCGCTGCAGGGGGCCACATCCGAGTGATGGAGTTCCTCGCCGCGAACTTCTCGCTGCAGTGGCCCCCTACAGCAATGAAGAACGCGGTGGAGAACAACCAGCTCGCCGCTGTCCAGTGGTTACATACCCATCTCCAGCCGCTCTCCAAGAAGGACGCCATCCACGCTGCCCGCAGCGAGAACATTGGCATCCTGGAGTACATCCGCAGCACCGCCGAGGACTGCATCACGCCCACCGTTTATTTTGCCGGGTTCACCAAGAACTACCCTGAGGTGGTGAAATGGTACGAGGACCACTACGGCAACCCGCGCAAGCGCAAGACTCCACCGCAGTAGGCCAGAAGACACTCGTGAAGATGAAGGCAAGTTGAAGTGGGCTCATTAATGGTTTTTATCAGAAATGATAGATAAAATCCAACAATATTCGTACTTAGGAGCACCAGCCTGGTCCGGATCACCGCCACGTAGCAAATTGGCTCGACGGACCTGGCAGACGCGCAGTAAGCAGCACTTCCTCTCTGCAGCATGAGCGTCTCTCGAGCGAGCCTGGGGCTTCTGCTGTGCGTGGCGACGCTGGTCACCCTCGTGGCGGCCAAGCGCCTGGACCACGTGTCCTTCGAGAAGCCCTTCGACAACATCGACGGCGAGGGCCTGCGCCAGCTCGGCGACAACTTCGTGTACGGCGGCGACACGGCCGTGAACCGCCACTTCGCGCGCCTGACGCCCGACCGCCAGAGCAAGCGCGGCCACATCTGGGGCAAGCAGAAGCTGGCGACCAAGGAGTTCGCCGCCGTCTTCACGTTCCGCATCAGCGGCCAGGCCAAGGCCTGGTTCGGCGACGGCCTGGCGCTCTGGCTCACCACCAGCCAGTACGTGCAGGGCGACAACCACGGCTTCATCGGCGACTTCAAGGGCGTCGGCGTCGTGTTCGACACGTTCGTCAACCAGGAGCACAGCGGCGGCCACAAGGACGTGACGTTCTTCGAGAACGACGGCTCCAAGACGCTGGACGAGCTCAACGACATGGACAAGCTGGGCTGCATGGCGCCCGGTATCCGCTACCACGAGAAGAACGCGGCCTTCAGCCCGTCGCTCAACATGTCCCGCGCCAAGCTCACGTACACGCAGGCGGACCAGGTGTTCACGATCCTCGTCGACGCCGACGCCTCCGGCAACTGGGTCAGGTGCTACAGCCAGCGCCTCAACTTCGGGGACGACTGGATGAACGACGCGTACGTCGGCATCTCGGCCTCCACGGGCGGTCTGGCTGACAACCACGACGTCATTGCGTTCAACGTCTACGAGTAAGTGGGTCTAGGCGTTGTTGTTGTGGTTCCTTTTCATTGAGACTGACGAGACGAATCGGTTGTGTTCTGTGTTGCCAGCGACGTGATCGACTCGCTCGCGGCCCAGGAGGACGAGAAGCAGCGCAACGCAATGGACAAGGACCTGGAGGCCACGCTGAGCAAGGGCAACAACGACGACAAGATGAAGCTGGTCAAGCGGAAGTACGCGCAGTTGCTTGAGGACTTTGAGTACCAGTTCACTGCGCTGAAGGAATCCACGCAGAACACCATCCAGAAGCTCAAGGAGCAGGGCGCGGAGGATGAGAAGCGCATTGACGAGCTGGAGGCCTGGGCCAACGGAAAGGTCGTGGAGCGCGTGCACAGCACGGTGAACGCCATCCGCGACCAGGTGGATTCGCAGCTGGAAGAGACCGTGAAGGAGACGGCCGCCAAGTCGAGTAGCTGGAAGACCCCGTTCTTCGTCATTGTGTTCATCATCGCCGGCATTGTCGCAGCCGGGTACAAGAAGTACCAGGATCTGAAGAAGACGCACTTCCTGTAGGCAGGCGATCACGTTCCGCCACAACGTTTTGTCCCTGCTCGCTCGCACCGGTGATAGACGCCGTCTGTCGGTCACATTAGAGACGGCAGCGTGCAGACACAGCTAGGATGGAATCGCCTGGGGCCAAATGGGAGCTCGCATTCGTGTTCACTGGCCTGTGTGTATCCACCGTTTCGAATACTCGAGCTGCATTGCGAACCGCGTTCAATACGCTTGAAGCGATAGCAGAAGAGGGTGAAGTTGGTATGGTACACTTCTAATTGTATCGCTTTACACGATGGGGTCTAGAGTTACGCTGTACTGGCCACATCAGGACGCGAGCTCGTCCTGCACGTGTTCGCACACCCGGCAAACGCAGGACGGATCGTAGGGGACTTTCCATGGGGCCCGCAGGAAGGCGCCATAGCGGCAGCGCAGCGCGAACCACGGCTTGAACACCGGGTGGCTCGGGTTGATGTTGTCCCGGTGCGCCAGGTACAGGAGCACGACGGGCTCCAGCAGCGGCGGCTTGACATCCGCGATTTGGTTCCCCGACACGACGAACCAGATAGCGTCCACGAGGAGCTCCTTCGAGAACTGGTTGGCTCGTGCCTTGAGCAGCAGGAGGTCGGCAAAGTACAGCGCCTGTTGTCGCTGATCGAACAGAAGGTCCTCCACTTGGTTGTCTTCTCCGTCAAGCGCGTAGAGTTTCTTCTGGAGCACGGCGAG
>JAABLL010000449.1:0-14902 GCA_012295475.1 Phytophthora gonapodyides | reverse complement strand
ATCACCTGCTTTAGGTCCGTTAGTAGCCTGCAAATCCGTGACAACACTAGTGACAACGCTAACTACAGGTGTCTTACCAATGCAATGAAGTAAAGCGATGCGAACATCCCGTTCCCTCGCATGGCATCGTACAAGACGCCGCTCCAATTGTCCCCCGTGATGATCTGAAAGACGGTCGCAACAGCCCATGGCAGCGAATCAAAGTTGCTACGAGGGACCTGCGAAGACAAGTAAATGATGTGAGTAAAGTAAAGTGCCATTCTAAAGGCCTCAGTCGGTCTAAATTACTTACCGTTCCGTTCCAGAATTCGTTGATATTTGGCGGCGTTGGGTACCCGTTCTCGTCGAAGCGCATACTGTTTGCGAAAAACTTTAGGACACAAAATCGTTAGAGGGATATCGTGATGATGAAGTACACTTTGAGGTTACTGTACCTGCATGCCCATGAGTGCAAACAGGTAGAGAAATATGAACAGAAGCACGCCAAAGTTGCCAATACTCGCCACTGCGTGAGCGATCATTGATAGGAGATCGCGGAACGATTTCCATCGTCGTGCGAGCCGGAAAATCCGGAAGAGTCGAAATGCACGTAGTAGCGATACTGACCCTCCCTCGATGGCTCTGGGGTTCGACACAAGGAACGGGGGAGGAAGAAATGACACTTCGATCACGTCGGACACGACGATGACAGCATCGAAGAGGTTGAATTTGTCTTGAATGTAGTTTTTCCAGCCCAACCCCCCAAGTTTTAGAAGCATCTCCACCACGAACAGACTCAAAAATACAAAGTGTGCCAGCTCGAGGTTGGCGTTCATCGAGTGAGACATTGGGTAATGGTCAAGGGACAGCACCACTGTGTTGGCAAACACTACAGCCAGCGAGATCTCGGAGAAAAGCTTGTGCAGGACGATTCGACGCAGTAAGGACGGACCCTTTGCGTTTTCATCTGGGATGAAGAGCAATTTTCTGGAGCCCCACAGGAACAAACTTGACTTTCTTGTGGTCTTTTTCCTCGCAGGTCTGTCAACTTTGAACTCTTCGCTAATGACAGCAATTGTCAGGTTCATCACGAAATATGACGCGAAAATGATCAGCACGACGGCAAAGCAAGCTCCGACCGCTGGGTGAGAAGCATCCATTGTCATGTACATGACGAGCGTCCAGCCTTCCTCAGTGACCGACTGGAAAATAGTGAGGAGGGCTCGACCAATGTCGTCGTAGGTAGTGTATCCCCAATTGAGCTTGGCGGTGTTCAAAGCATCCTGCATCACTTTCTTCGAGGTGAATCGAGGGTTGCCGAACGCATCGTAATTCGAGCCGCACGTTAAACCAGATTCACATCGGTGTCCTCCGGGGTGGAAAGGCTCGGCACAAAGTTGTCGGTCATCGTAATTTACTGGCCAAAAGCAGTGTTGGGGCGTACTCCACGGCGACGTTTCTTTGGTATAGTCACCTTTGCTATCGCTGAAGTCGAGAATTGGGGCGTCCAGGCACCGAAAGGCCGACGCATCCGCAGCAACCAGCTCTAGATATTCAGCTGATACCGGCCACGAATTGTCGTTTGGCGGGAGTCTCACTGGAAATTCCGTTAAGCGGCACACACGGCTCATTTGTCCACCGAACAATTGGATTCCTAGTATGCCAAAGACGAGGAACGCAAACATTTGTAGCGCCACAACGCTCTGGAGCGCCGGTAAGGCGCTCAAAAGAGCGGAAATTAAGCGTCGAAGGCCTGGAAAAGCCGACAGCGATCGCAGCGGCCGCAGGACTCGAACGGTTCGGAGCTCTGAGACGTTGGGCATGCCTGGGATCTCCGCTACAAAGCTGCTAATAACGAGGTCAGCACAGTTTGGGTAATACAGAAATCAACAGGAAGAAAAAAAAGGATTGTACCTTGCGAAGAGCATGAGGAAGTCCGTGACATTCCACGGGTCTTTCCAGTACGAGCCCTTGCCGGTGACACCCAAGGCAACGACCTTGAGCAAGAACTCGGCCGTGAAGACGATGGTCATCAGTATCTCGAAAATCTCGACAACGTGGTTTGCCGCAGAGTAGGCGTCTACCAGTTTTCCATTTTCGAACCGCTTTCCGTGGCTCGTGGGGTTCAGTTTGTTGTCCACGACCGAGAAATCCACGATGGCGAGGATGACGGAATTGAGAACGATACATGAGGTGATGAATCTGTCGAAATACACATGGGACGTAACTTGGATGCACCATCGGCGCACCCAATTGTCCCTCGGCAAAACCCTGTAGAAGGCGTATTCTGCACCGATTACCTAGAAAGTGGGCGATTAGCTAGAGAATTTCGTGAGGTTTAAGCCAATTTTTGCTACCTTTTCAGAGGTCTTGTTGGGGTCCTCGGTGAGGCTACGCCGCCGTTCAACGTGCTGCAGGTCGGGACCGTTCGCCGCTACGACGGTCCCTGAGCGTGGAGATTTCATCTTCGCCACAGCCGGTTGCAAGCAAAATGCGCCATCCATGATGGTTGATCCTGCTCTGCTTTTCGTCAGGCTAATTTCAGGTCTCCCCGTTTTAGTTGGTGAAACTCACGATCGGACCGAAACAAGTCTGATGCTATCCATTGTTTCGCAACATGGGGGTGTCTTCAAGGCAAACTTGAGATGATTCGGGACGTTTTTAGTTCCTTGGTTCCGCATCGATGCTGAAGCAAGCAAGATGGTCTAGGAAGTTGGTTCTGGCACCCGCCATAGGAGTGTTTTTTTTGCTGACGGATTATTAGAAAACGTGTGTATGTTTCGTGGCGTGGAATCAACCCCCGCGAGCGCCGTGCACGCGTAAAAGTAAACTGGCAAGGTGCTTAGAGCAATGGTGTCGGCGTGCATAGCAAAAGGCCATGAGGTGGACTTATTGGTTCAAGTATTGCCGGGCACTGGAGACTTTCGCATTGGATGTTTCGTTTTGGATGTTGCTATCGATCGTTTTCGGCGCGTGGAAGAACCAACTCGCTTGCGCTTCGCCACAAGGTCGGAATGATGCGGCCCTTTGCTTGGGGTGACGCGCGTGTTGGACGAATGCCGACGCAAAAAGGTTATGCTCACGAGGCATAACGAGGACTTTCTGCACCAACTCGGCGCAATCGGAAAATGGACTCGCTGTGCTGCCATGTCATTCGTAGGGAGAATGCCGCAACTTCATCCGGTTTCAGTCTGATCAGTGCTCTAGCGTCCCCTCTACGAAGCAGCGTCGGTCGGTATTGTGTCGCCGCGTGAGGAGCAGCAACAACCGCCGTGGGCGCCGCTCGATTCAGTCACAGCAGCACCTTCGGGCCACCAGTATGGCCGAAAATTTCTTGATCTCTCATCGAGGAGGGGTAACGTAAGTCTAAGTACATTTTGCTTGCTCGTCCGTCACTGGCGCTCTTGTTGATCGTCACTACCACTTCAACCAGCAGCATTTGAGATCGAGATGGAGCTCGTTCTTGAAAAAAGAAAACATTGTGTTGTGGCTGCAACTTTGTTGGTCACAATTTGGTAAAGTACAGCAGGGCGCCGTTTTGCCGTGGCAATATGGACCGTCTTCATCGACGTGAGGAAGCGGCAGATCCAGCTCGACGCGGGCCCACCATGCGACCCCGAATCCTGGCTAGGAAGGGACTTGAACGCTTTTTGCGATTTTCTTCGGGCAACTTAAAGGCCCCCGCATTTGTCAACCCACAAATTAAAGTTGCGCTAAATTTGGGAGCATTTTTTAGCCTTAACTATACACTTCTCCCGCTCGGCGGCCACTCGTTGGTCGGTGCTAGGAGAAGTAAGAGGGTTTGTATGTGGATGCTCTCACAAAAGTTATTAATGTGAGGTAGTTTTACTGACTACCTTATTGCGGGGTGACACTAACTAAAGCACCGAGTCCAATTGTGCAGGTCAAGGAAGCAGACTCGATGGGCCGCAAGCCGAGCAACGTGTACGACTACTTCATCCGGATGGAGCCCGAGCCCGGCCGGAAGAGCATGGTGCGCTACCAGTGCAAGAAGTGCGACAAGCAGTACGCCTGCAACGCCACGCGGCTGGCCGAGCACCTCCGGACGTCGTGCGCGCCGGGCTTCCAGCACAACCAGAAGCCGCGCAGGTCCTCGCTGCCGCCCACGAAGCGCGCTGCGACCACTACCGTGGTCGTCCAAGCCAACAGCAACACGGACGCCGAGGAGGAGGAAGAGGAGGAGGAGGAAACCCAAGAGACGCAGGAGACGGCCGACACGATGGCCGCCACCATGACGTCCCTGGCGGTGCCCAGCTCCAACGGATACACGCCCAGCGGCGTGGAGACAGCGCAGTCGCTGGCGCTCAAGCGCGCGGACCAGCAGCTGCTCACCAATATGCTGGAGGCGGAGGCGGATACGTCCCAGGACGTCACCGAGGTGCTACTACGACTGGCCAAGCTGTCCACGTGCGTCATCGGCGACGCCATGGCGCAGCTCAAGATCCGCGGCCACTTGGTGGACGTGAACCTTGTGCGCGGGTACGACGCTCCGCTGGCCATGAACATCTGCGGGCCGGCGCTGACGGTCAAGATGGTCCCCACAGGCGGCGCCCGAGTTGGCGGCGGCCTGTACGACTACATGGACACGGCGGACATGGGCCAAGTGGTGGTGATCAGTTCACCTCTTGGCGTGACGACGGCGGCCTTCGGCGGCCTGCTGGCCACGGCGTCCAAGGCGCGCAACGTGGCCGGAGTCGTCACGGACGGCCGCGTGCGGGACATCCAGGAGCTGTGCACCATGAACTTCCCGGCGTTCGCCGCGGGGACGTCGGTGCACGGCGTGTACGGGTCGATGACGGTCGGAGAGGTGAATGGCTCCATCGAGGTGGCCGGCTGCGTGGTGCGCCCGAACGACATCATCCGCGGAGACGTCAACGGCGTGCTCGTGGTCCCGGCCGACCAGGCGCAGGACATCGCCACGCGGGCCGAGATCATCGAGGACCAGGACAGCAAGATCATCGAGGCCGTGCACGAGGGCGAGCCGCTGCAGCGCTCCTTACACCGCTTCCGCTCTTCCCGGCAGGTCTGACGCGCTGGTCGCCTTCACTGCAGTGTCCAACTCGCTCATCAGCTCGCCGGCTTCCTCGGAGGTATTTAACTAGCGACAAGAAAGCGTCCTCCAGCGTCCATCTCAAGCATATGGCTACATCTCCATACAAGAAAGTGAATCCATCCTATTTCGTACTTAATCTGAACAGCTCCGATACCCATCACTTCAGTATTTTGCAATTGATCATGGCGGACGAGGTGGACTACGAGAGCGACACGGCCATGGCTGTGGAGGAGGAGGAAGAGAAGCCGCAGCTCAAGCGTGGCGACAACAAGCGTACAGTGAAGGGCCGCGGTGTCGGCTCGGCCGCCATGGACGTGGCGCGATACCCTGGCGAGAGCGGCGTGTTCGAGAAGCTCAAAGGCCCGAGTTCTGCCTCTTCCAGGGACCATTCAACCGCCCTGCGCTCCGTGGAAGGCTGGATCTTGTTCGTGACGGGCGTGCACGAGGAGGCGCAGGAGGAAGACGTGATGGACGCCTTCGGGGAGGACGCACAGGTCAAGGATCTGCACATGAATCTGGACCGGCGCTCGGGCTTCGTCAAGGGCTACGCGCTGGTGGAGTTCGAGCACTTCGAGGACGCCAAGGCGGCGATGGAACGGCTGGACGGCCAGGAGATCCTGGGTAGCACCATCCACGTGGACTGGGCCTTCCGGAAGGAGGCGGAGAGACGCGAGCGAGGAGGACGCCGAGCCAATCGACGGTAGAGAAAAAAAAGCTTTGGATTCGGGTGTTTTGCAGACAAATACACACACGGTGGGTGGGTTCCTATCCTATGGTGAAGACGCGCGCGTCGCGCTGCTTCTTGGGCCTCCCGCTGGGCTTCTTGATCTTGTTCTTGTACGCCTCCATGTACTTCTTCTCGAGTTGCCGCTTGATGCGCAGCCACTCGGCCACCTGGCGCTGGATGCGTCGGGCGCCGAAGAACTGGTGCGCACAGAACTCGATGCGGCGCTTGCCCACAGTGCCGCCAGCGTTTCCGGAGTCTTGGTCCCCAGGCATGTCGGTGATGGTGCTTTCGTCCCCAGTGAGCTAGAAAAGAAAAAAAAATAGACTAAGCGGTTAGTTTCTCTAGTTCCTTGGCTTTGGTTTGACAGGTTAGTACGTCGTACCCCCTTGACCATTTCCCTGGTCATAGCAAGAAGCACGTCTCGGAAATGGACGTATTCGTCTTCGTACAAGGGGATCTCCAGTTGGCCTGCGAAAGGTGACGAGTTAGGCTTTTTGAGGAGCAAGAGATCTGTGCGAGGCAGGCCACGTACACATGTACTTGAAGAAGTGAGTCATGTCGAACGGCATGCCGAACCTGCCGAGCGGGGGCTTGAGGATGTTGATGAGCAGCAGCATCTTCTCAACTTTCACGAAGCCCGTGGCCTTGGGGTCGATCTCGGACCATTTCGCCTGGAACTCGGCCAGCAGCTCAGGGTCGAAGAGCGGCTCCTCTTCTTCGTGCGAAAGCGAGAAACCTTCCAGGATAACGGCAATGGTGAGGTTCAGCATGACGTACGTCACAAGCAGCGTGAAGCTGCAGAAGAAGGCGTAGGCGATCGGGTTCCCGCAGCCGTTGATCGGGATGCAGCCCTCGAAGTTGTTGAAGCCGCACATGAGCGGGTCGTACGGAGGATCGTCCACACAGCCTGGACTTGCCGACGCCAGGTCGTGCATGCAGCTGTTCCAAGCCTCGCCAGTTGCTGCGCGAAGCAGGAAGAGGAAGCCCGTGCCGAAATCCTGGAAGTTCGCGTGGCTGTCGATGTTGTCCGACAGGGCAACTTTGGCGAAGATCTGGACGCCCATAGTCGAGTAGATGAAGAGCATGAGAAACAGGATGGACGTGATGTTGCTGAGCCCTGGCAGAGCGATGTACAGCGTCAGCAGGATCTGCCGGATGCTTTTCGACGCCTTGACGAGACGTAGAATGCGAGTCACTCGGAAGACCCGCACAAGCATCGCGAGAGATCGCACGGACGCGCCGGTGAGCAGCTCGACCACGACACTTAGCAGCGTGCCGAGGACGACGAAGAAGTCGAACTGGTTCCACTGGTCCTCGAAGTATTCCCAGCCAAACGCCGTGAGCTTCATGGCTGCCTCCATGGTGAACACAACGGCGAACACTTCGTTGATAATGTTGATGATGTAGGCTTGCAACGTCGACTCGCCGAAGAACTGAGCGGCCATGAGGAACGTGTTGACGATGATGCAGATCATGATGAGCCATTCAAAGCGCTGCATCCGCACGACGTTAAACAGCAAGCGGCGGATTGGATGTCGTGGTGGCTTCATGATGCGCACAGGGCCCACGCGCGACGCGGCCTTCTGCGCTTCGATCCATTTCTTCTGTTCTGGAGTGAGCATGAAGTCTCCGCCAAGCGCAGCCTTCATGCGGTTGAAGTTGTCGATAATGACGCCCACGAAGAGGTTCACCACGAAGAAGCTGCCGACCATGATGAAGAGCACGAAAAAGCCCGCCCAGAACATGTTGTTGTCGCGCACGGGCTGCATCCCGATGTCCGTCGCGTCGATTGCGGCCATCATGACATCCGCCCAGCCTTCGGTCGTCGAGATCTCGAAAAGTGTCAGCATGGCTGCCCCAACGTTGTTAAAGTTTTGAGCCAAGACCGGCCCCCACTCGGCCTGCCAGCAGCCGCAGATATACTCGGAAGACAACGTGTCTGTGGGGAAGCCTTCGCACCCAGAGCCGTCGAACCAGTCTTGCTGGGTATCTGTGAGTAAATGCCAGCTTATCGGGGATACGAGAAGCTCCACTTGCTCAGCAGATAGCGCGTCGAAAACGACTCCACTGCAGGCACTGAAGGTGCCTTTCAAGTAGTTGACGGCCACGATGCTGAAGATGAGAAAGAAGAGCATGCAGAGGAACAGGATGTTCATGACCTCCGGGATCGCTTCGAACAGCGCGTTGACCACCAGTTTGAGCCCCGGGCGACGGCTGATCATGCGCAAGGGCCGAAAGGTGCGGAGACCGCGCAGCGAGCGCAGCGATTTCAGATTGTTGCCCTGTCCGGACGATTCCGCGACCAGCATGATGATGGAAGAGACCACGATGACACCGTCGATGATGTTCCAGCCATTGCGCAGATACGACGTCTTCTGCAAGATGAGCCCCATGGCGACGATCTTGATGACCATTTCCAGCGTGAAAACCACCGCGAGTGCCTTGTCCAAGCCTTTGAGAAACGTCGCCAAGTCCGAGTTGGGGTTCGCGAGTGGATTGTCCACAGCAAGCGCGATCGACGAGATGACAATGAGCCCAAAGATCGTCGAGTCGAACCAGCGATGCGCGGACAGATAGCAGGCCACGCGACGCACGCGCGAGTTCTCGTCGAAAAGAAGCAGGCTTTTATCGGACAGAACGGGGGCTGGCGGCTCGATTTCTTCGCCCGCGGCTGGAGTGTTCTCATCTGATGGTTGCGCTATGGTACCTTGCCCAAAGACAGACACGATGCTTGCCCTTGAACTCGCCATGAAATTGTTTCTTGCACTTGTCATCAAATTGCGCAAGGAACTTTCCCTTCTGGTGCCAGCCCTTCCACCTCCGCTCTTTGGCAAGTTCAGTCGTCCAGGCGGCTCGACGTAAACGGTCTTCGCCAGAGGTACGCTAGGCGTGAGCTCATCCGCAAAGGTCTCCATGTTCACGACTCGAACCTCGTCTTCTTCTTCGTCCTCTTCGTCCAGTTCCATAATCGATTGTCTTCGGGCTCCTAAGATGACAGCGGACGAGACTGCGATGAGGCTGCCTCTGGAGGAAAGCCCTCGTTCCGATTCGGAGATGGGGACAACCTTCATGCTCATGACCGACATTTTCTGGGCTAATTTCTTGGTCTCCTCTTGCTTTTCTTTCACTTGCTCTTCGTCCGTATCGCCGAAGTTATCCAGCAGCAGGGCCAGGAACAGATTCATGAGCACGAAATCGCCCAAGATCACCTAAAGTGGCGAGAAAACGAGATTATCACGTGAGTATTTTCATATTGTGAAAAGCGCCACACAATTCGTGAAGTTGTCCCTTACCAATGAAATGAAGTAGAGGCATGACAAGATGCCGTTGCCACGAATGGCATCGTACATGATACTATTCCAGTTCTCCCCGGTGATGATCTGGAATACAGTAAGCCCACCCCACATCAACGTATCGAAGTTGTTTCGTGGGACCTGCAGAGCCCCAAGTATTACGGTTAGCTACCTGCCCCGCTTGCACCATTGCGAGCTCAAAGTTGCTTACCGTTCCATTCCAAAATCCTTCCAGCGTGAACGGCGTTGAGTACCCTTCGCTGTCGAATCGCATTGTATTGCCAAAAAACTGCGTGCAGGTGACGAGTTAGTATTACGCTGTCAATTTTTAAACCGCGTTCGAGGCGATAGCACAGTTAGTTACCTGGACGCCTACGAGCGCGTAGATGTAGATAAATAGGAAGAGCAGCACCCCGAAGTTCGTGATGCTGGCAACAGCGCGCACTATCATCTCCAGTAGCTCTCGTAAAGATTTCCAATCTCGTGCGAGCTTGAATACGCGGAAAAGCCGAAAGGATCGAAGCGCTGACACGGCCCCTTTCTTGGGCGGGTTATTCGACATGAAGGACGGCGGCGACGCGATGGTTTCCAGAAGCCCCATGGTCACGATGAAGGCGTCAAAGAGATTAAACTTATCGCGCGAGTACTGTTTGGGCCCCAGTCCACCCAGCTTCATCGCCATCTCCACCACGAAAACGCACGACAGGGCGAAGTTGATGATCTCGAGATCCGCGTCCATTGAAGCCGGCATGGGGTAGTGATCGAGCGCCAGCACGACCGTATTCGCGAGGATCACCGCCATGATGAACGCAGAAAAGAATTTGTGGGATACGATGACGTTCAGCCAGTGGGAACGGTTCAAGTGGCCCGACTTGCCCTTCTTTCCTTTCGGATCGTTTGTCTTTTTATTGTTGCGTTGGCTCTCGTCGTCCAGGTTGAACTCCTCGGAAATGACAGCCAGCGTCAAGTTCATCACGAAAAAGGAGGCGAAAATGATCAGAACCACGAAGAACACGGCGCCGATGAGCGGCTGCGACGAGTCCATGACCATGTACATGATGACAGTCCATCCTTCTTGGGTAATGGACTGGAAGATGGTGAAGAACGCGCGCCCAATGTTGTCGAACGTGGTAAGCCCCCAATCCAGGCTCGGTCGATACAGAGCGTAGTCCATTGCCTTCTTGTTGCTGAAGCGAGGATTGCCGAACGCGTCGTAGTTCGACCCACACGTGTATTCCTTGTTGCACGCATGATTTCCTGGTTGACCTGGAGCGGCGCAGAGCAGCTCGTCGTCGTCGTCAACCGGCCAAAAGCAGTCTTGCGGCGTATTCCAGGGCGAGGTTTCTTTGGTGTAGGCGCTCGTGCTGTCCTCGTAGTCAAGTAGCTCTGCATCGATGCAGTAAAATGCGGTCTCATTTGCTGACACCTGCTTGAGATAGTCTTCCGGGACTGGCCACACCATGCCACCAAGGTCATCAATAGGCAACTTTATAGGAAATTCGGTCAGGCGACATCGGCGGTTCATGCTGCCCCCGAAAAGCTGAATGCCAAGAATCCCAAAGATGAAGAAGACGAAAATCTGCAGGATCACCACATTTCCAAGCGCGGGCAGTGCTTTCAGTAGCGCCGAGATGAGTTTCCTCATGCCAGGAATCACCGAAAGCGATCGGAGCGGCCGCAGCACTCGGATCGTTCGGATTGCTGACACGTTGGGCATTCCCGGAAGAGAGGCGACCAAGCTGTAAGCATGAAAAACAACACAATTACAAATATGTAAAAAAAAAAAATAAACGCAGGCTTGTGAAAACCGTACCTGGCGACAACAACCCAAAAGTCGAGAAAGTTCCAAGCGTCATGGCCGTAGGAGCCGTAGCCTCTTAAGCCCATGGCCAGTATCTTGAGAATGCATTCCAGCGTGAAGATAATCGTAAACGGCATCTCGGAAATCTCCACGATGTGATTGAGCGTCGAGTACGAGTCGACGAGTCTGCCGTTCCGATACGTCTTGCCCGAGCTGGCCGGATTCAAACTGGAGTCGACCACGGAGAAATCCGAGATCCCGAGGATGACCGAATTGAGGAGGATCGCTAAAATGATGAGGCGGTCGAAGTATTTGTGTGTGACGGTGGCGATACACCATCGGCGCAGCTTGCTGTCCCTGGGCAGAATGTGGAAGATGAGGAAGTCTGCGCCGAATGGCTAGGGAAGGAACAACGTCAGTCTCAAGGCTCGGAAGCTCCTCAACATTGTACCACGTGTACCTACTTTTGGTAGCTCGACGTAGCCCAGTCGTCTCTTGTCGGCAGGCTTCTCCACGTGCTCGGAGGTGCCGGCGGTGGGCGGCTTGGTTGGTGGTGGGGCTCCTGCTTCTGGTGGAGGAGTCATTGTCGTGCGGGGAATGTCGGGAATCAACGCAAACGCATCCTTTTCCAAGGAGCCACCAGAAGCTGTCGGCGCAACCGCAAACCCGCGCTTAATTCTGCCTGGTAGGTGCTGCAGCACGGGCGGGACGAAGGAAGCCTCGATAGTCCCGGACGTTGATCCGTAGCACGAAATGCGGGCCGTCGTCGCAAATTCAGCTCCACACAGGGCGATGGATGGAGAAGGAGTTACAAACACTCCAATAAGCCGCCGCGAAACGACAAGCAAAGCACTTCTCGGAATAGCGGGGGCACGACTGCATCTCTTTCCCAAGTTGCGGCTTCACTAAAAATATGGAGAGCTCCGTCGACCGGCCCTGCTCAACCTTTGCCCTCGTTCTCTTGGACATCACTCACCCGGAGAAAGCGTGCCGCTATCCTTCAGCGAGAGAAATGATTGACCAGAGTTTGCGTCTTCCTGGGGTCCTTCGTTTCCAGTAGTCATTAGTGGTGCTAGGAATGATGCAGTCTCCCGCAACGTAGAAGTAGCCTCCGCAACACGGCACTCCATGCTCGGCTACCGTGCAAACCAGGCAAATGTCGTCAGCAACGTAGAAGGCTTGACGCTTCCCAGGTTTAGCTTCACCGCCCCCGATAAATATGGTGCCTGCCTCACGTCGAAAATAGAGAAACCTTGACATGAACAGGATGGCTCTCGTTTGACCCAAACGGACTCACAGCCCCACCCCACCAACTCGCCAGCGCGGTGCCTTGATGCTGTGTGGCGATGGGTGGAGTTTGCGGCACCCAAGGCGGCAGATACGTGGAAATCCGGCGGGTCTTCGAGGGAAGTTTGTTCCTGCAACTCATCGGTGTCGACAGCATCCAGACAATCGTTCGGCACGCACAAGTGCGAAAAGTGGAGGCCGAGTCGACCCACCGATCAGCAGTTCCTGCCCAGGCCGGCCAGCTGGCTGTGATCTTCGATGGATGCGTCAGCTTGTTCGATGCGAACGGCAAGAATACGCTCAACATCCGCGCGTTCATGCACCTTGGCCGCACTCGGGCAGTGGTCCCTCACACCCCGGACGTTAGGTACTCGCCCGACCCGAAATTCCAAGACAGCGAGGTGCTCTTGACGTCGGAAGTGTTCCTCTTTTGGAAATCGGACAAGGAGATTGTGTGCAGATACGTGACCGAAGGTGCGGGCGACGAGGTCGTGCTGCAGTCCACGATGTGTGCTCGCGTCGAGTTGCAGAACCAGACACGGTACCTGCTTCTGCCGCCACATTCGCTGCCGGACGCCTCCGACGGCAGCAAAGATTCGTCGCTCAACGCACTCACCAACGCCGACTTCATCGGGCTCTTGGGCACCATCCCATTCTTCGCAAGCCTGCCGAAAGACAAGCTTGCCATGCTCACGGAGATGTCGACAATCCGCGTCTACCCGAGTAACAGTCTGATTTTCCGCGAAGACGAGGGGATCAGCACGCAGATGTTCGTCACGTTAGCTGGCTCCGTTGAAGTAACCAGCTCTCGGGCGATGGGCCCGCTGGCGAAGCTTGAGGCGGGCTCTTTCTTCGGCGAGATGTCGTTGCTGATCAATATCCCACGCGCAGCCACGGTCAAAGCACTTGACAGCTGCATGCTCATGAGCATCGAAAAGAAGGCGTTCCACGCGCTCTTGGATCACTGCCCTGACGTCCGAGAAAGCGTGAATAAACTTCTCAAGGAGAGGTTGCTGTTGAAGGCCATCTTGAGCGGGGTCTTGCCGTTCTTGGAGTCAATACCGAGTGAACGGATGATCCGCTTCAGCCACGAGCTCGACATCGAAGACCAGGTCCATAAAGGCGACATTGTGCTGCGACAGCAAGACGAACACGACCAGCACGACTCCAGGTTCATCTTCTTGGTGTATGGCGCCTTAGAGATCATGTCGACAGTTCGAAAGTCCAGCAAGATCGGCCACGACACCACTGTGTTCCTTACGCCTGGGTGCTATCTTGGCCCATTCACGTTTGAGCGGATGAACGCGCGCAGAGGAAAAGTCTTTGCTCGCTCCTCTGCGGTATTGCTCAGCTGTCCGTTCAGCAAGGTCCGCGAGTTGTTCGAGGAGTTTCCATCGGCAGGAGCAGCAGCAAACATCGCCTGGTTTGGTGAACGGTGCGACTTCGCCAGCGTGTTGCGCCACGGCGTGTTGACGCAGCGCTTCCAGGCGTTTCTTGAATCGGAGCACAGCGATGAAAACTTTCTCTTCTTCTTGGACATCGAGAAGTTTCGTGTAATTGAGGACGATAACGAACGGCGGCAAGTGTCCAAGCACATCCGAGAACGATATATCCAGCCGAACGCTCCGAAAGAAGTCAACTTGCCGGCGGGGATACGCGACGGCATCCTGGAAAGGATGGCTAGCTTGCCACCAGCAGAAATCGTTGACGCCAGCTTCTTCGACGAGGCCTGCGACGAGATCATGCGGCTCATGGTCAAAGACAGTTTCCCTCGCTTCAAGAAGAGCTTGCACTTCCAGAACGTCGTCGACACTCTGGACCCGCACACCAACCGAAAAGGCTCCCGGTTAGTCGCCGCATGTCACCATTTCCGAGACTCGCTGCAAGTCCTGCGTCCGGGCCACGTCGACATGAAGCACATGCAGCTCGAGCGCATGATGAGCACGATCCAGAAGTCCCAAGCCAGGAGAAAGATCTCGACCGGCGTGGCGCTCAACCAATAGCTAGAAATCGTCCTCTCGAGTGCTGTGTGTTGTGTGTGTGGCAGCAAAACCATCGCGGACAATTGTAAGTAAGCCCCGACGAATAAACCCCCTCACCTCCATCTTCCAGTCCATCTCCATCTCTAGAGGAAGAACAAGGAAACAAAAAGTGTCACAAATCTATTGACTGTGGACTCTCGCCCCATAGTAGAGAGCGAGCCACCGTCTGCTGCTAGAGACCAGCCCTGTAGTCGCCCACTTAGGCAGCAATGAGCGTCTGCAGACACTTGACGACGTCGCCGTCAGCCTCGCGCAGCTTGCGGTCAGCCAGCTGAGTGGTCAGCTCCATCTCGAGCGCCACGAGCGCTACGTCGTCCTTGCTAACTTTGACGGCTGCAAGTTTCTTCTCCAGCAGCCGCTCGGCCTCCTTGTCCGCCTCCTCCTGCTTGCGCAGCGCCTGGAACGCCTCCTTCATCTTGTTCTCGTCCATGGTCTTCTCCTCCACGACGTCCGTGAGCTTGTCCATGGCGCTACTCTCGTCCTTCTCGCTCTTCACCGTCTCCTTCTGCGGCTCCTCCTCCTCGTCCGAGCCCGCGTGGGCCTCGGCCTCCGCCTCCGCCGCCACCTGCTGCTTCTTGTCCTCCTCCGTCTTGCTCATCGTCTCAATGAATGACCAGCCAGATCCTGGCCCATTATCGACCAGTAAGATGACACTTGGAGTGGTGTGTCTTTACGTAAAGTAGCAGATCTGCAAGGGGT
>JAABLL010000448.1:3260-14266 GCA_012295475.1 Phytophthora gonapodyides | reverse complement strand
CTCCGAGCACGCGCACATGAACTTGTCGTGCGATACGCTCGGATCCACCGAGTACAGTCGAATCGTGTTGACGCCCAGGTCCTTCATCACCTTCAGGTGCGGCTTCCACACGGCTTCGTGTTCGTCCGCCGCCCAGTCGTAGTTGCCGACNAGTGGTGAACTCGAACACGTTGCCGCCCACGATCTCGTCGGTCATCTCCTTCTCCTCGTTCATCCATTTGGCCTGGACAATAAACATATAATATGGTTAAAACATGATTAAATAACAGGACGAAAAGCGCTTGGAACTTACGTCGAGGAACGATCGCTGGTTCTCGTATCCTTCGATCGTATTGATCCCCTTGTTGCAGCCGAACTCTCCAAACATCAATGGACGAGAGTACCCAACCTGCGAGCAGGGGCAGCAGGGGGAGTTAGTATAAACAATTCACTTTCTTCACTACAAAACCTAAAAGTCATATTAACCTCAGCATACTCAGCCATGAGCTTCTTGAGACCCGTGGACTGCGAGTACTCCAGGTGAGTGGTAGGGTCGCATTCGACGTACGGGTTGAAGCCCATCCTGTTATCGTACACAAAACGTTAGCTACAGATCCATAGACTTCCTAGCAGAACTTTCTGCTTACCACTCAGCACGCGTGTTCTCATCATCGTCCACGGGGCAATCGTAGTACGATATCCACTGCTCACGAGGGGGGATGTCCGCAATATCCAGACCAATTGGCACCTGACGAACGGATCCCGAGCAGCTAGCAGCGTAACTGCGGGCGTCACGCAAGAAAGCCTTGACACACGGAGCCGTGGTCGTTCCATCCGCGCCGTTCTTCACCTGCAGGTTGTTCTCGTTACCGATACTAAAGCCGAGCGTGTTGTCATACACGGCGAAGGCGTTGTAGACCATCTGCGCGCGGGTGAACAGGTCGTCGGGGTAGCACTTGGGCGGCACGAAGTCGAGCACCGAGCAGTTTTCGCACCTGGAATATACATACGACCGTTAAAACAATGGCCAAACAGGCACACCCGAAGTACTTGACAAAGCTTACGGTGCGGTGACGCCAATCAGCACGTAGATGCCAGCCTCCGAGCACGCACACATGAACTTGTCGTGCGATACGCTCGGATCCACCGAGTACAGTCGAATCGTGTTGACGCCCAAGTCCTTCAGCACCTCCAGGTGCGGCTTCCACACGGCTTCGTGTTCGTCCGCCGCCCAGTCGTAGTTGCCGACGTCGGCCATTTCGCCGCTGTTGGGACGGGGGTAGTAGGCCATTCCTTTCATGCGGAACTCCATTCCAGTCTCCGAGTTGAAGAACTTGTTGCCCTTGGTGATGATGTGGGGGAGCCACGCATCAGCGGGGGACGCGACGACGGCAGTGCACAAGGCAGCAGCTGCGCAAAGCGTGCGAACTCGAGATCCGAAGGCCATTTTCTGAGTGGGAGTTGGTAAGTACTGAGGTGTCCTGAGCTTTTGAGTTCAGGGCGTCAGTGGGTCGCTTCTCGTCGATCGGCGAGCAGCAAATTGTAGAATGAGGGCATGAAGGGCGAGCGGGAGAGCTCTATGAACTGATGCCAGGAGTGCGTGGGGCGCTGAACAGCTGACGATGAATGGCGTCTGGATATTTCTCGTTCGATTGCACCTGTGCATGACCGTGTTGCTGTGGTCGTTTTGCTGTTTGAACGATAGATTAATCCCCATATGGCACGCATAACGCCGGCGAAACTTTGTCGTAAGACGACATCTGTGAACTGAGACTCTGAGGACTCTGCACTGCACTGCAGAGAGCGAGGGAGCTCGTCCAGTTGGTAGAGACCAGCGACGCCAGCAGTTGAAGCTCGTTGGGTCGCTCCACCTGCAAATTTGACAGCGATATCGTCTTCTCGCCAACAGCGGCACGTGGTGCGGAATTGTTCCGGGCAGAAAAACTCATATCGCCGCAGGAATATGGCCATGATCTCACCGAGATCGCGATCGTAGATGGAGTTTGTGGACGCATGCTCGTTGTCCAGCTGAAGCCGGAAGCGCAGGAGTGTCCAGTACACGACGCGAAGTTACAAACATGCCGTACGTCAATCGAAATAGTATCAAGACGCATCGCATTGAAGCTTTCTTGCATCCCGAGGTGAAGACGACGGACTCCCTCTACAATACAAAAATTCCTAGTGGGGCGGAGCTTGATACTGCAGTGTTGATCGAACACCAAGAATTGTTGTGTGTAGAATACATTACGCGCTGCCGTTCCGCTATGCCTGCTGACTAATCTGCTTGGCCCCATTGCGGCGCTCCCTACTCACCACGATACTGCGCTAGTCCTGGCTAACAACGAAGCTCGTGCTCTAAGGTACTCGCCTACGATGAGGTTGCAGCAACGGCGTCACCATATCTGCTTTGGTGCTCTCGTCATCCCAGAGCTGAAGTAGACGGATGCCAGCTTCGGTCCCAACAGCTTCGAAGCAGTCCGCCTCCTATACATGTACTAATACCCGTCTAGACCTTCAAGACCTTCCAGTTCCTTGCTGGAGCCTCGATGCCACTCACTGTGCCTGCATCCAGATCAGAGGCAGAGGCCATCGTGGCCTGTACGAACTCCAGCTCTAACGGTGGAATGCCTCGGAGGCATTGCCTCCTGGAAGTACTCACTCCACCACACGGTCTCCTTTGCTTGATCCCGCCCCGCCCATGTATCCTTATTACACCCTCGCTAGCCTATGTATCCTTAAATTACACCCTCGCTAGCCTCATACATTCCTCCATACTAGATTATCTCGCACGCTCATGGAGATCCAGCTGAACGCGGCTCCGGACGACGCCGACGCGGCGTCCCCAGGCGCCTCCCACGCCGTGCCCATGTCCTCCTTACTTTCCGACGACATCAGCACCCCTCGCACGCCCTCCAATCCTCCTCCGGCCTCCCACGCAGGCCTCTCAAGCCTCATAAACTCGCCCATGGACGAGCAGGACGAAGAAGTAGACGGAGCGAGCCAGGAAGAGTCCGCTGAGGACGACGTGGACATGGACAAACCGCCCAAGACCTCGCTGCCTACGCCCAAGAGCCCCGAGCTTCAGGCGCTGCAGACGCAGCTGCTAGAGGCTCTGCAGAAGCTCTGGACGGAGGCTGCGCCCGCCCCCAAACGCCACAAGAGAGGCAAGAACGCTCGTCGAGCCAAGGCCGCAGCCGCTGGCAGCCAGGCCGTTCAGCTGGAGCTCCACCGCTCGCTGGACCAGCTGCAAAGGCTCGTTGGCGCGCAATTCGCGCGTTCCGGCGTGCTTTCGGACGTGGTGCAGCTCTGTCTGGCGCTCTTGGAGCTGCTGAACGAGAAGGAGGCTGTTCAGGGATTCCTAGTAACGACTGGGACGCAGCAGGACGTGGATCTGGACAAAACGGTGGCTAAATTGCCGACCAAGCCGCTGTACGGACAGCTCGTGGGCGTCTTGAGACGCGCGGTGCTTGGCGCGGGGGCTGGCGGACGAGAGCTGCTGGTGCAGCTGCTGGACTGGTGTCTAGCGTGCCCCACGCCGAGCCACTGGACGTGGATACTAGTCGCTGTAGCGCAGATGAACTCGTTCGCTGTCCAGGAGTTCCTGTTCCGAGAGGCCCTTGCTAGGAGCGGAGAGGGCGTCGACGCCGTCACGAGTTTCCTGCCGGTGCTGGAGTTCTTGGCGGAGAAATACCCGGCGCAGACGGTGGACATCCTGCGGGACGTGCTGGACGAGTGTACGTCGCGTGACGAGGTCGACGTGGCGAGTGGGACGAGGCTGTCGACGCCGGAGACGGTGACGCGGCTCGTGGCGCTGGCCAGCGCGTCCGCTGTGCTTGTGCGAACGTGTGACGACAACCTCCAGTGGATCGTGACGGAGGAACTGGTTACGACAGTCGCCAAGAAGGTTAACGAAGCACGAGAAGTCGACGGGAATGGGGGTTCTAGTCGTCAGGGAGGGATGGCAGCTCAGCTGCTGAAGCTTCTGCGCAATCGAAGCGCCGAGCTGTCGAACTCGGGCTTCCAGCTGCTGCTGTTACTTCAGAAGCTAAGCGCGTCCGAGGCTGCCGTTCCCGTGGCTTCTTTCCAGACGCAAGTGCTCCGTTTTGCAGGATCAGAGGCGTCTCACGCCTTCGCCAAGGGNCGGATGAAGACGACGGCGACGTTAGCATGAAAGAGCCCGGTACGGGTGAACAACTGACTGCGGAAACGGCCCGTGGACGCTTCGACGAGTGGAAGCAGTGGCTGTGCTTGCTGGCGCAGTCCATTTCCCGCAAGGAGGTGACGGAGCAGCTGATCAAGGCGGAGCTGATGCTGGCCGAGTTCGACGCGCTGCCGCTCACTGTCCAGCCAGCAGACCGCGCGCTGTGCGAGCTGCTGACGTCTCTGCTGACGCCAGCGTCGCCCGAGTACGTGGCTTTTGTGCGCGCTATCGTCCAGGAATGCCAGGCTGCTGCTCCGCGCGCTCAGCGGCGCGTGCTCGGCATCGTGCAGACGCTGCTCTGCGTGAACGACAGCGAAGACGGGAGCGACGCGCTGCCAGTGGCGCTCTCAGTACAGCAAGGCGTCTCGTGCGTACAGCAGCTCGCGCAAGCCCAGACCCGGAGCGCGAGCCTCGATTCCTTCACGCGGTGGAAAGGCGTACGCGGCGTGGAGTTCTGGGAGGGTTTCCTGGACTTGGCACGCTCCAAGGACGCGCTCGTCGCTTCGCGCGCGCTTTCGCTCGTGTCCCGGACGCCGTTTCTCTCTCTCGAGGACCCGAGCTGGCAGTACCGCTGTGTGCGGAAGCTCTCGGGCGTGTACTTCTCGCTCCTACGCCAGTATCGCGCGGAGCTCGTTCGACAAGGTGACAAGACGTCGAGCGAGCTGACGCTGCCGGAGGAGAGCAGCCTGCCTCCCCGTCTGCAGACCCTGAAGCTCATCCTGTTCCGCGTCTTGGCGCTGGACGGCGGCGTCGCGCACTACGCCGCGTCCGTGTACAGCATGTTCGCGTCGCTGTGGCTGGACGCGCTGCTCAGCACCACGTCGGCCACGAGCATCCCGACGCACTTCCCGAACGGCGTCAACTTCGACGTGGGCACGGACGACGACGGCGGCGTGTCGGACGAGCGCCAGATCATCCGCTGCGAACGCACCATCAGCTCCAAGTGCACGAACCTGCAGTCGTCGCAGGTCATCACCAAGGTGCCGGAGACGCAGTTGGTGTACCGGAAGACGCTGGACTCGTCCTGGGAGCGGGAGATGCACGCCGCCCGGGTCTGCAGCGTGCACGCGACGGACATTTTCGCGCAGCTTGTCGCTTCCACGGGGTCGCCGGCCAGTCTGCTCGACGCCCCGACGAAGCCGAGTACCGACGAGGACGGCCAGCTGGAGCGGAGACTGAAGGTCGTGGTGGAGATGCTGCTGGAGCGGGTGATCCCGTGCTGCGGCATCCCGAGCGACGACGTGTACAAGGACATGCTGCCCAACCGCTCGAGCTTCGACGTGGATCTGCGCGTGGAGCAGTGGCTGAACCACTTCCCGGCCTTCCTGCCGCTGCTACGCGCGGTGATCGCGACGTCGACGGCCTTGGGGTCTTCTCAGCTGCTGCGACTCGTGCCGGTGTTCAAGTCGGCGTTGATCGTCCTGCTGGGCCACTGGAACAGCGTCAAGGGTGAGCTGGGCGTGGAGAACGTGGACGTGCCGCCGTACATGCGCAACAGGAACCAACTGGCCGTCACGTGCGAGCTCATGCGGCTGCTGCGCGCCACCAACTGGCTGCCGACGCCGCTGGGCCGGACGGCCGAGCTGCTGCCGCTCACGACGCCCGCCGACATCCGCGCGATCCTCTTCAGCTGCTGGTTCTACCTGTCGGACCACCCGCCGCGGTCCGGCTCACGGGCACCCACACCGGCGACGTCGGCGACGACGTCACCGATCTCGTCCGGGTCGTCTCCGGCCGGCTTCGGCCTCACGGCCAACTCCAGCCACCCGCCCATCGAGTTCTACCTCATCCCGCTGAGGAAAGCGCTGCACCGCAACATCCGCAACATCGGCGCCAAGTACCCGCTCTTCATGTGCTGAGCGCTGTCCACTTCAACGTCTGTCAGTAGTACCACGACACGTCTTATAAAACATACTGCTCAATAACCAATCATTATGTACGCTGTATCAAGCCGATACTATTTGAAAGCAAAAGTTGAGACTCCCTTATATATATATCGCAGCCAGAGACAGGAATGTCTGTTATACCTACCTTGTCGCGGTACTAATTAGCTCGGCATCCGTTGGTGTCCAGTTGTGTAGATATGGGCGACCGTGTGGAGCTGCTGCTTGTGCGCATCGACCACTTCGCCGACCGCGCGGCGTACGTGGCGACGCTGCGCTCGTGGCTTGAGGAGCTCCGGGTGGTCAATGGGCGCGTCATCAGCATGGGCTCGGACCTGCAGCTGCTGTTCGTGGCGGCGTCCGAGGCGCAGAACTCGCAGCTCGTCGAGTTCTTCCGTTCCAAGCCCATCGACACCAACAGCCGCGGCGAGCGCTGCGTGGACCGCTTCGTGGACGTGTTAGGCAGGAAACCGGTGGGCGCGTGCAGCTGCAAAGGCTTCCTGGAGATGCACGTGCTGAACGCCACGCTGCTGCACAAAGTGCTGGTGCTCGAGTGGCAGGCGGAGCAGAAGTGGCTGGACGAGGCCATGGCCACCAAGCGTACCAAGGCTTTTCTGGACTGGAAAGAGGCGGCCAAGGCGGCCAGGAAGGAGAGACGCAAGCGAGAAGGGCTGGAGAAGCAGCACGAGAGAGAGGCCAAGCGAGCCAAGAAGGAGCAAGAGAAGAAGGAGGAAGAGGGCGAGAAGGTCGAAGAGACCAAGGAGGAAGAGGTTCAAGTAACCATAGAGAACGAGGCCCAAGTGGCCACGGAGAACGAGCTCAAGCAGGACGAGAAGATGGAGCCAGTTGCACAGAAGCCGAAGCAGTCGGTGCAGAAGCCAAAGCAGAAGAAGAAGAACAAGAAGCGGCGCAAACCGACGGCCAATAGAGTAGAGACTTAATACGAAGAACCTTTCGAAGCGATATTGTGTACAGAAGGAGAAGCAGGCAGTCACAGCACCTGGGCGAGCTCGTCGCGCAAGCTGCGGAAACCGGCGAGTTCGTCGTCGAACAGGGACGTCGCGGCGGGCTCGGGCTTGTCGGCGTCGGCGTCGGCGTCTCCTTCGGCCACCAGCGGCGTGAGCGCCGACGCGGTCGACGTCAGGCGCGGCGCGTGCTTCAACTGGTGCAGGAAGTTGCCCACCGACGCAGTCTCCAACGACGCGCCGGACGAGCGGTTGAGCGTGCTGCCTGCGCCCGTGGAGACCGAGTCGGCCGCTGTGGTGGCGCTTGAGCCGATGGTCGAGTCGTCGCCGATGGCGAAGGGCAGCAGCAAGTCGGCTCCGTCGAAGTCGTCGCCGCTGGCGCTGGCCATCTCCGCGCTGCCTGACAGCGACAAGAAGCGCGGCCGGCCTCCAGACGCGCTGCCGGCCGCGTCAACCAGCGCGAGACCGAACGCGTCGGGCGTGTCGGGCGAAATCCCCCACTGGGTCACGCCGCTGTCGCTGAAGTCGGGCGAGAAGCCGCGCTTCCGGGCGGAGATGAGGCCGGCCGACGACGAGAACGACGAGCGCTTGGCGCCGTGGAGCCCCAGCTGGAACTGGTCGGTCGTGATGAACGTGGGCACGTTGCTCGCGCCCGACCGGAGGCAGTTCTTGCTGTACGAGTAGCCAGGCGACGTGGACAGCAGCTCGCACGGGTTGGCTTGGAACGGCGGACTTGAGGAGAACATGGGCATCCCGTCCGACGGGGCTTGCTGGCCAGGGTGGGGCCGGATGGCGATGGCTTCGGTGGTGGTGGTAATTGTCGCTGCAGCTTGAGTTCCCGCCTCGTTCTGGCCCTCCGTGAAGCCCATCGAAGGCGCCTCGACGCTGGTGCTGGACTCGCCGCTTTCAGAGACGAAGGCGCCGTTGAACGAGCCATTTCGGCGCCTTGTAGCGAGCTGCTGCATCGGGGAGGGCGAGTCCGTGTCAAGCGTAAAGTTATCCAGTGATCCTGGCACGGGATGACTGTCGTTCCCAGCAAGGAAGGGCTTGTGCGGCAGGCCCGGAGACGTGCGGCCATTGCGGAGGAGGGAGATGGACCTCGGATGGCGAGGCGGGGTGGACAGTCGATGATACACGGCGTTGCTGTTGCTGGTGGGGGGCTCGTCGTGGAGAGAAGACTGGGACGCGTGCAGCCCGCTTTCGGGGTCTTGGCGGCTCGATCCTTCCCAGAGCTGCTGCTGTCGTTGCTGGAACGCCAGCGACGGCGACGACGCGTGCTGCTGCTCGCGTTCAATCGCGACGTTCCCGTAGCCATAGGGTGCCGCCGTCACGTTCGGGTTGGCAGCTGCTCCTCGCTGCCGAACATCGTGCTCGCCTCCGTACGAGTGTGCGTGCTGAATGAGCCTTGCGTCGCCTTGTTCGTCTCCATAACGCGCCGCAGCCGCATCAGCGGCGATCCCTGCCTTGCTGTTAACCCGTGGGATCGCCATAGGCTTCGACATCCCTGGTTGGAGACGCACCGCTACGTCCTCATCCACTCGGCCGGCGCCCACGGGGCCTGTACTGCTGAACTGCTGACAAGGGATCGGAATTGACTGCGGCGTTGACCGTCGACGCTGCGGCATGTCGACGTCGCCGCCAAACTGCTCGGCGTCGCTTACAGGCACGAACGAGTCGGTGCGTAGATCCGTGACTCTCATGGGCGAGTCCGCCATCGCTGCGCTTGTGCGCGAGGGCGCGGGGGCGCTCGCAGGCACCAAGTCCGGCGAGCCCGGTACATAATCTTGAATAATATAATTGTCGTGGAAGATGCGCGCCGGCGCCGCTTGCTCCTGCCGGTCCGTGAACTGGTCGCAGTCTCGGCGATACACGGCCGCCACTTTCAGGAGCCCAAACGGCGTCGCAATGGGGATAAACGAGTAGCCACTTGTGGCCACACGCTGCGCCTCGAACGCGCGCGTGGCGTCCGGCGAAGGCGCCGCGTGCATCGTGTAGCTCAGGACGGAAGGGTAGGACTGCGCGAACAGCCTGTGGGCCGGCAGCTGCCGCATAAAGGAGAACAGCGCTCTCAGCAGCACGCTGATGCGCTTGCAGACCTCTTTAAGCTGCTGAATCACGTCCTGCGTGGACCCCAAGTGAGCGGAACCCTCTCCATCCGCTGCGAACGTGACGCTCCAGCGCTCCAGCAGCACTTTATGGCCGTCGACGTCCCAGAAAATGTCGATGGCCAAAGGCAGCCGCACGTCCTCCTTCCAGGCCGCCATGGCCTCGCGTACGGCCTGCACCTCTTCAATGTCCAGGTTGAACCGGGCCCGGCGGCTGCCGCGACGCAGGTCCGGCTCGGCCTGCAGGTTCACGCGGCTCTGCACGATGAGCTCCGCCGCCTTGTACAGGAACTCGAGCACCACTTGCTCCGTCTTGGTGCGGCCGGCTGCAGCAACGTCGCCGTACCAGAGAATAAGTCATTAGAAATACCGTAAGGTCATTCGTTCGATAGCGAAGGACAGTTTACGTACTGGAAGAACCGGAGCGCGGAGGCGGCGTGCCGTACCGCGTGTTGTGCGAGTTGTAGCGGCCGCTGGAGCCTCCGAGTTGCTGGGGCGATGCTTGGGGTCTCTGGCCAACGGGCGATAGGTCCACGGACGACATCATGGCCCCCTGAGAGCGACGAGAGCGCAGGGTACGAAGCGTCTTCTCCGTCTTCTCCGCGGGAATTATCAGTCGGTGACCGACTGCTGCTCTATTCGCCGATTGGACAATAAAACTGCCAATTTTATTTATGTTTTAAGCAATTTATTTTTATTTAAAATAAAATAAAAATTGCTAAAGTATCTGCGACGTGTGCAGACTTCAACTTCAAGAACTAGTTATTCAACTCCATCTCCCCCAGTCGAAGAGATGGCGTCATGAAGCGCAGCCCCTGCAGCTTCTGCCGCTGGAGTATCAGCAGCTGACGAGTGAGCCGCACCTGACTCTCGGAAACGTGGCTAGCGGCGTAGTCTGCGATGTGCCTTGCCAGTTCGTCCGGAAGGACTCGACTGCGGCAAACCATGCCAACGTTGGCTTGTACGAAGCGCCGTGTCTGCTGCCACTGCTCGGGACGGACGGTGCGCGTGGAGACGATCGGCTCAATGGTTGGGTCCACGAGGTAGAAAGTTGCGAAGGTGAGCTCGCCGCCCTCGGAACTCGTAGCATCGAGCAATTCAAAGGGCTCCATGCGATGTGTGAGCAAGCTGGGGGCCACGATAGAGCGGCCTTCGTGCAGCGCCAGCGACCCCCACGACTGGAGAAACTGGCGCCCGTACCGTCCGCGGTGAAAGGCGGACGTCCTCTCTCCGTACGCAAGGAACTCGTCTTCTTGCGCTCGCAGCTCCAGTTCTACTGAGTGCGCGAAAGCGCGGAAGGCAAGTCTGGGGGGCGTGATGTTTCTCGCTCGGAGCACGTGGTAGCCCACAGCGACGATGTGTTCGTGCTTGTCACCGTCAAGCTGCCAGCCCCGGTTGACGCATTGGTTCCCGGCAAAAGCTGGTAGGGCTTCATCGAGGCGGATGGTTGATATCTTTACAACCGCCTGAAGCTGTCGACCGCGAAGCTCGAACGGTTCGGTAAGCGAAGACGAAGCGCATACCGGGTCTGTCGAGCCGAGGCCAACGTGATAGGGCGGTGGCGGGTCTTGCCTTGCGATGCTGCCCAGCACGTGCTCAAATAGTGGACACATTCTCCCCAGAAGCTTTGGGATGTGCGTGTACAGCGCTGGAAACTGGTGTGGATGAACAGATCCGTGTAGTGGAGACAACACGGTAACACCTCCATCAAGTGCAACCTGGAAGTCGGTGGGCAGCCACTGGTACCTCAGACGACCATCGTTCTCGTCGGTGTAGACCCGGCATCGTAGTGACGGGTCGAGGATGTCCAGCACAGCCACACTGGGGGTCTTTTCACCGCCGCTCGACGTCTTGTAGGAACGCTGGAGCTGGA
>JAABLL010000446.1:2512-14940 GCA_012295475.1 Phytophthora gonapodyides | reverse complement strand
GCTTCCTACCAACACTCACTGGTGAACGGGTTCAAGCCCGTTCTCACGCAAAGACCTGTTCTCTCAGCTTCTCAGCCTTTTCCCAGCTTCTCAGCCTCTTCTCACTTTCCAGGTCTTGGTTCTGCTTTCCAACACTTCCCGCTGCCGAGCTTCTTGCTGCAACCTCTCCTGCTCCTGCTGTCGAGCTAGCTCCGCAGCCCGCTGGGCCTCTTGCGCCTCCCTCTCCCTTGCAACTTCCTGCTGCCGCCGTGCAGCCTTCTCCTCTGACAGCTCGTTGATCTTCGTTTCCACCTGCAGACGCAGCGGCGCGTCCTCTTCCACCGCGAGCTTCACGTCGTCGTAGCGACGCAGCACATCCTGCACTTTCAACAGCATCTTGGGGCCGAACCGAGGCTGGTTCGTCACGGGATCCACCATGGTGCAGCGCGCCCGGAACTTCTCCATCGTGGCGTCCACGTCACCGCTAGTTGCATCCTGTAGACGCAAAGTTATCGGCAATAAACTGCAGTTAGACGGTATATCAAGGATTTTACGGCGAATCCGGAGCGGTGAGAAACCGAAGACGCACCAAAATGAAGCTGAAGGTCTCCTGCAGAATGACATTACCGCAGGACCCCACAACCGACCGCTGCAGCAGCGCTAGCCTCGCCTCGAGCGCGTCCACGTGCTCCGCAGCTTGTCGGAACTCGCTCATCCTTTGCGATCCTAATTATATCCACCATACTAAGTACGATTACGATCACCGAAAAGCGCACTTTGAAGTGAGCTTCGAGCTCTTAACTTCGCCTCTGTGAATGGCATTTGTGAATTCTTCTCTGCAGCACTCGACTTCGCAATGAACAAGCTACTCCCTGCTACGGTCGTTCTCGTCGCGCACAGCTTCTCGAGTGCTGAGTGAATCTCGTCAACGAAGAACCGCCCACGAGCTGAAGACCAGCGACTGTTTCAACCGTCAGGTTCGGTCAACGACGACGCTGGGGGCTTGCTGCACGAAAACTGCTGCTGCAGCTGGGCCTGGTTGCAACAGCGAGTACGCTGGGACTCAAAGAGCGTTTAGTTGTTTCTCTTATCGCGTGTATTGTACATGTACTTTTGACGAGGTGATGATAGTCGCAAGACACCAACGGACTGTCGACACCGGTCGCCTGTTGCAACATCAACACGACGATATGGTCTAAGCTACTACAATACTACATGTACCAAGCTTAGCACGCTCGACGAGCTGCCATCTTAGATGGTAGATGGGCCATCTACCATCCACCACAGCGGGCGTTAGCGTTGTAATCGAAAGCAAGGTGTTCCCTTGCAGTGCACTTACAGCTTGATCCAGAGCATGAGCATCGTTGCCGTCGCCGCCGCTGCTCACTCACCAATCCGCCTCCACCAGCTCTTCACCTTGCCACCCTCAGTGAGGGCCCCTCACTTCCACGATGGCCAAGCTTCTGACCGCAACGCTAGTGCTCGCTGCAGTCGTACTCGACTCTGCCAGCGCTCACCCCGCGTCACTACGCACAGCCGACGACGGCCGCCTGCTGCTGCAGGTGGCCTCAGCAACGAGCGGGTCGCTGCCCAGCCCCCAATACGAGCCGAAGTGCTGGTTTCTGTTCCATAAGGCCTGGTGCTGAGGCACCAACCAATGCTGGATGGCATCCGAAACCGTACAAGTACGCAGTTAGTTGACAAGCGCGACGCTGTGGAAGCTTTCTTGCGTGTCGCTCGTAACCAAGCATCAATACGACAACGAAGCGGAGATCTTGCATTCCACCACCAGTGTTTCAGGTTGGAGTGCTGAATACCTCGTTGCGGGCGTTGCCGTTGCCGAATCAAGAACACCGCTCAGTTCCGCGACCAGAAGAACAACTACTTCTCAAGATATTCGATAGTCAGCTTTGCTTCTGAAAAAGTTTAGGTAATAGAGAGACGGTGCGAGCTTACTTCGAAGTAGTTACTTGGCCTGCTCCACTTACCTATACAATCAGGTGGCGATGTTGATTCTCACCTCTGAGCTTCGGTTTTTGGACGAATACAGTCCGACGGCAAGAAAAGCACCATTCGGTGCAGACGAACTCGCCGTCGCCGACGCTGCTCATTTGCGAATCCCCTCCTTCACCAGCTCCCCATTTGCCGCCACGATGTTCAAGTTTCTGACTGCCACGCTAGTGCTCGTTGCTCTCGTGTTCGACCCTACCGATGCGCACCCCGCCGCTGAAAACGCGTCGCTGCGCACTGTTGATGAAGGTCGCCTCCTACAACAGGAGGCGTCCGCGGCGTCTACGAACGGGTCGCTGTCCAACTCACTCCACGAGAAGTGGTGCTTGTCATGGTTCATCCGCTCGTGCTGAGGCACTACCGAGTTCCGAGGCTGCCTCTGAAAGCCTCCAGCCACACGTACCTACAGGTAGATAAGCTTTTCGTGTGCCGCTCGTAACTGAACATCAACAACGAATCTATAAGCTTCATTCCCACAATCTCGTTGCCGAACAACAACTTCTCACGATGAGAGAACCCACGATTCTCTCCGAATATTTGGTAGGCCTTGTTCCAAGTGCAAGATGATTTACCTTCCAAGTTTACCTTCCAATAGAAGAGAGGTTGATGGTCCCTGCTCCATCGACCACCGCAACAAGGTGGTGGTGTCGACTTTCGATGAGTTAGTCCGCTACGACGGCTACTTCGAGCTTCGTTCTTTGGACCTTTGCCGCGTGCTGCTGCGTGACGGCATTTGTGAATTTGACTGAAAAAACTATCTTCGCGATGCTCAAGGCGTTTGCTGCCACGATCGTTCTTGTCGCACTCAGCCTCGCGGATGCTGAAGGGGTTTCGTCGACGAAGAGCCTCCTGCGAGTTGAAGACCAGCGACTTCTACAGACGACCGGGTCTGCTGTTGATGGTGACGACGCAGGCTTGCTGTACGAGAAGTGCAGTTGGTACGACCACTTCGCCTTGTGGAGCTGCTGCGGCTGGAAATGCTAAAAAGTTCGACCATCACCGGTAGTTTTACGAGTCTTGTGGTGTCCTCTTGCATCGTTCAGCTCGAGTCGAGTCGGGTATTCATCCTTCCTCAATCAAAGAAATATGTCCATTTGTGAACTCGCCTTCTCGTCGCCAACACGCTCGTAAAGTCTGCAAATTGTTGCGATCGCACTGCTACTGTACTTGTTGGTTTGGGTGAAAGTACCCGGGCAGCCTAGCCTAGGGAGTAGCGCCGAAGTACTGCCACGTATGCTGGCTTGGACGCCGAGGACTCCTGCGGCCGGCATCGACAATGCGCGCCCATTTGTGGATCTTCTGCCATTTCAGCCTGGATCATCTCGGTGTGGCTGTCATCGTCCAAGGTTGCCCTTGCCTTTGCCTTTGCCCTGCAACTTCTGCTGTGAAAAAGTCGGTGTATAACCGTGGCTAAAACCTGGCACGTACCAGTTCCAAATCGCTCTCATTTCCGCTTTCGACCCCGCTAAATGGCGCCTTCTAAGTCGGGCAAGCGCGGCCGGCGCACGTCCGCGCCCGCGCCGCCGCCCGCCCGAGTCGATGCTCCAGACGCTGGCCAAGCCGGCCCCACAACCGGCCCTGCCACAGACGCCACCGTGTGGCCGCGCGCGCAGGAATTGTTCCGCATGCTGCACGACGCCAACGCGCCGGCCCTTGGAGTTCACGCGGACGGGCGCGTGGCGCTGTGGAACCCTCGCATGGAGGAAATCACGGGCTTCGAGGCCGGCCGCGTGCTGGGCCACCCGCTATCCGACTTCGTGTACGGCGCGGCCCGCAAACTGGAGGTGGTGGCCACGCTGGCCGCTTGCATGGCCGAGCGGCGGCCCGAGCTGGAGCTGCGTCTGCAGCTGCGCAACACCAAGGGCCGCAACGCGCAGGTGTTGACCAACATGACGCCGCTTCTGGCTGAGGACGGGACCTGCGTGGGCGTGTACGGCGTGGGCCAGGACGTGACGGAGTGGGCCATCCAGGAGAAGCAGTACGCCACCGTCATGATGCAGGCCAACGCGCCCATCATCGAGCTGGACAAGGAGGGCAACATTACAGTCTGGAACTCCAAGACGGCCTCCATGACAGGCTACGCCAGCGTCGACATGGTGGGCGAGCCCCTGCTCCCCGTCGTGGACGAGAGTTTCCGCAATATCGTGTCGGAGAAGATTGGTCAGGCGCTAACGGGCATCCCCGGAGCGGATTTTGAGCTTCCACTCGTGACGGCCAGAGGCTCCAGAGTGGAGATCGTGCTTTGTCTTACCCCGAGGTTCGACTCGCTCGGGTCGGTGATGGGCGTCGTGGCCATCGGACAGGACGTCACGGAGAGGAACACCAAGGAGATGGAGTACAGGAAACTCATCGAGACGGCCAACGCGCCCATCTTTGGCGTGGACACGGAAGGAAGAGTCGTCATCTTCAACACTAAAGCAGCGCAGATCAGCGAGTACTCGCCTGAAGAAGTCATGGGCGTGGACCTGGTAGACACGCTGATCTCCGAAGACTTCCGAGCCGAGGTGGCCGCGGTATTTCAGAGTGCTTTCCAGGGAATCGAGACGGCGAACTTCGAGTTCCCACTGGTGACCAAGACTGGACGAAAGGTGGAGATCCTGCTGAATGCTACACCGAGATACGACCACACTGGAAAACTGGTGGGTGTTGTGGGAATCGGACAGGATATCACGGACCGGATCATCCAGGAGAAGGAGTACAGCCGGCTGATCGACACAGCAAACGCTCCCATCTTCGGCGTTGATTGCAATTGTGAGGTGATCATCTGGAACAAGAAGGCCGCGGCAATCACTGACTACTCAAATGAAGACACAATGGGCCAAGAGCTGTTCAAGTTTATCTCCGAAGATTACCGAGATGCTGTTGCGAAGGTGTTATCGAAAGCGTTGGAAGGAACGGGAACCGCGAATTTTGACTTCCCATTGATCACGAAAAGCGGCCGCCGCCTGGACATTCTGCTGAACGCGACGCCGAAGTACGACCATTTCGGGAATATCTGTGGAGTCGTAGGCATCGGCCAGGACATCACTGACAGACGCGCACAGGAGCAAGAATACACTCGGCTGATCGACACTGCTAATGCGCCGATCTTCGGAGTGGATGCCGACGGCTGTGTGAACATTTGGAATCGGAAAGCGGCTGACACGACGCAGTATCCGAACGAAGAAGTACTTGGAGTCAACTTGGTAGAAAATTTCATCCCCGAGGATTTCCAGGAGGCTGTGTGGACGGTCCTATCTCAAGCGCTGGAAGGCCAGGAAACTGCAAACTTCGAGTTCCCACTCATCACGAAAGATGGCCGTCGTCTTGAAATTCTGCTGAACGCAACGCCGCGCTATAATGAAAAGGGTGCTGTGATCGGTGTCGTTGGGATTGGCCAAGACATCACAGTGCGAATGGCTCAGGAGAAGGAGACGAATCGGCTGATCCATGCGGCTAACGCCCCCATTTTTGGTGTCGACCAGGACGGCCTAGTGAATATCTGGAACTTGAAGGCGGCGGAGATTACACAATACTCCGCTGATGAAGTTATGGGGAAAGACCTGGTCAATCGGTTTGTTGCCGAAGAATCTCGCGGTGCGGTCGAGTTGGAGCTGCAGCGAGCTCTCCAGGGCGAACAGACAAACAACTTTGATTTCCCGCTCGTTACCAAAACGGGGCGAAGGGTCGAAATCTTGCTCAATGCCACGCCAAGATACGATGAACTGGGGCAAATCTTCGGTGTTGTGGGTATTGGCCAAGATATTACCGAGCGGATAGCGCAAGAGCAGGAGCTCATCCGCTTGATTGACACTGCCAACGCTCCGATCTTTGGCGTGGACTCGGAGGGTCGAGTGGACATTTGGAACAAAAAGGCTGCGGAGATTATGCAGTACCCGACTGACGCTGTCATGGGCGAGAAGTTGGTGGAGAAGTACATCACAAAGGACTACCAGGAGGCTGTAAGTTACGTGCTCTCTGAAGCGCTGAACGGAGTGGAGACGGCGAACTTTGAGTTTCCTCTGATCACCAAGGCTGGCCGACGAGTCGAGATCCTGTTGAATGCCACGCCACGGTACAACGAGCATGGAGATGTCATCGGAATGGTTGGTATTGGCCAAGATATCACGGATCGTATCGCTCAAGAGCAGGAATACATGCGGCTGATCGATACTGCGAATGCTCCGATTTTTGGAGTGGACTCCGATGGGCGTGTGAATATTTGGAACCGCAAGGCGGCGAACATCACGCAATACACGAACGAAGACGTTTTGGGCAAGGACCTGGTTGCCGAATTCATTTCTGAAGAGTACAAGGAACCGGTTCGCAGTGTTCTTGAGAAGGCATTTGAAGGCGTGGAGACTGCCAACTTTGAGTTCCCACTGATCACCAAGTCAGGCCGCCGGGTTGAGATTTTGCTGAATGCTACTCCGCGCTACAATGAGCAAGGCGAAGTCATGGGTATGGTTGGAATTGGCCAGGACATCACGGATCGCATTGCTCAGGAGAAGGAATACATGCGTCTCATCGATACGGCAAATGCGCCGATCTTTGGCGTAGATTCCAACGGCCTCGTTAACATCTGGAACCGAAAGGCTGCAGATATTATGCAGTACACAACTGAGGATGTTCTCGGTAAGGACCTCGTTGCTGAGTTCATTTCCGAAGAGTACAAGCGTCCTGTCCGTAGCGTATTGGAGAAGGCCTTTGAAGGCGTGGAAGCCGCAAACTTCGAGTTTCCTTTAATCACGAAGGCAGGCCGACGTGTGGAAATCCTGCTGAACGCTACGCCGCGCTTCAACGAACAGGGTGAGGTCATGGGAATGGTTGGCATCGGCCAGGATATCACGGACCGCATTGCTCAGGAGCAGGAGTACAGTCGTCTGATTGATACGGCGAACGCGCCGATCTTCGGCGTAGACGTCAACATGTGCGTGAACATTCTGAACAACAAGGCGGCACAGATCACGAATTTTGCGCTAGAGGAAGTTTTTGGCGAGAAGTACGTGGAGACCTTCATCGCTCCAGAGTATCAAGAAATGGTGTATAATATCATGTCCAAGGCACTGCATGGAGATGAGACGGCAAGCTTCGAGGTGCCAGTGGTCACGAAGAATGGCCGAAAGCTCAATATTCTGTTGAACGCAACAGCTCGCTTTGATCAGCATGGACACATTGTGGGCGTTGTCGGCATTGGCCAGGACATCACCGACCGCATCGCTCAGGAAGAGGAATACGCCAGGCTGATCGACTCGGCCAACGCTCCGATCTTTGGCGTCGATGCCAATGGACGCGTGAACATCTGGAACAAGAAGGCGGCTGAAATTACTCAGTACACGCCGACGGATGTGATGGGAGAAAACTTGGTGGAGAAGTTCATCACGGAAGATTACCGCGAAGCTGTTGGACTTGTGCTGTCCAAGGCACTTGAAGGTGTGGAAACGGCCAATTTCGAGTTCCCCTTGATGACGAAAGCAGGACGGCGTGTAGAGATTCTGCTGAACGCGACACCGAGAAACAACGAACATGGAGAAGTGATCGGTATGGTGGGCATCGGGCAGGATATTACGGATCGAATTGCACAGGAGAAGGAGTATATGCGCCTGATCGACACTGCAAACGCACCAATTTTCGGCGTCGACTCGAATGGCTTGGTGAACATTTGGAACCGGAAGGCTGCCGAGATCATGCAGTACACCACTGAAGACGTCCTAGGAGAGGATCTCGTGGCGAAGTTTATCTCGGAAGAGTACCGTGTGCCTGTGCGTTGCGTCTTGGAGAAGGCGTTCGAGGGCGTGGAGACGGCCAACTTCGAATTCCCGTTGATCACCAAGGCTGGCCGGCGAGTTGAGATTCTGCTGAATGCGACGCCTCGGTATAACGAACAGGGCGAAGTCATGGGCATGGTCGGCATTGGCCAGGACATTACGGATCGTATCGCCCAGGAACAAGAGTACAGTCGACTCATCGACACGGCCAACGCCCCCATCTTCGGTGTGGATGCCAACATGTGCGTGAATATCCTGAACAACAAGGCTGCACAGATCACCAGCTATACCATCGACGAAGTTCGCGGGGAGAAGTACGTGGAAACCTTCATCGCCCCGGAGTACCAGACTATTGTATACGAAATCATGTCAAATGCTTTGCGAGGCAATGAGACAGCCAGCTTCGAGGTTCCGGTGATCACCAAGACCGGCCGCAAGTTGAATATCCTGTTGAATGCGACGGCTCGCTTCGACCAGCACGGCCAAATCGTCGGCGTCGTGGGTATTGGCCAGGATATCACCGACCGAATCGCCCAAGAGCAAGAGTACGCGAGACTGATTGACTCAGCCAATGCTCCGATCTTTGGAGTGGACGTGAACGGCCTCGTGAACATCTGGAACAAGAAAGCGGCCGAGATTACTCAGTATACGCCAAACGACGTGATGGGCGAGAACATGGTGGAGAAGTTCATCACGGAAGACTATCGCGAAGCAGTTGGTCTCGTGCTATCGAAAGCGCTTGAGGGCGTGGAAACAGCCAACTTTGAGTTCCCTCTGATGACGAAGGCTGGACGCCGTGTGGAGATCTTGTTGAACGCCACTTCTCGATTTAATGAGCATGGCGACGTGATTGGCATGGTGGGAATTGGCCAGGATATCACGGACCGCATCGCGCAGGAACAGGAGTACAGCCGTCTGATCGACACAGCAAACGCTCCAATCTTTGGTGTTGACTCGAGCGGATGCGTGAACATTTGGAACCGGAAGGCCGCGGATATCATGCAGTACACGAACGAGGATGTGTTGGGCAAAGACCTGGTGGCTGAGTTCATTTCCACAGAGTACAAGGTTCCTGTGCGCAGTGTGCTGGAGAAGGCCTTCAAGGGCGTGGAGACGGCGAATTTCGAGTTCCCATTGATCACGAAGGCCGGTCGTCGAGTGGAGATTTTACTGAACGCCACCCCTCGTTACAACGAGCACGGTGAGGTGAAGGGTATGGTTGGTATTGGTCAGGACATCACGGAGCGTATTGCACAGGAACAAGAGTACAGCCGTCTGATTGATACGGCCAATGCTCCGATCTTCGGAGTAGACGCCAACATGTGCGTCAATATCTGGAACAGAAAGGCTGCTCAAATCACGAACTACGCCATCGATGAAGTGATGGGGGAGAACCTGGTGGAGACGTTTATCTCCCCCGAGTACCGGCCGATCGTGGCTGAAGTGTTATCGAAAGCTCTCACGGGAGAGGAAACGGCGAACTTCGAGTTCCCATTGATTACCCGTCCAGGCACGAGAATTGAGATTCTGCTGAATGCTACTCCGCGCTACGATTCAAACGGCAGTATCGTTGGCGTCGTTGGTATCGGCCAGGACATCACCGACCGTATTGCTCAAGAACACGAGTATTTCCGACTGATTGACACGGCGAACGCTCCAATCTTCGGTATCGATACCAACGGGTGTATCAACGAGTGGAACCAAAAGATCGAGGAGATCACAGGCTACCACAAGTCAACTGTCCTGGGTCTGTCGTTGGTACATACCTTCATCATTCCTGAGAGTAGGCAACAAGTGCGTCAGTTACTGAACCAAGCACTGATCGGTATTGACGTCGGGGAGATGGAACTGCCAATGACGACGAAGCGTGGCGTGTTCCTGTTGCTCCTTGTGAACGCCTCGAGTAAGAAGGACATGCACGGAAACATTCGTGGTGTGATTGGCGTCGGCCAAGACTACACAGCCAGGAAACACATGGAGGCTGCCAAGGTGAACTTCTTGGCATCGTTCAGTCACGAGCTGCGGACCCCGCTAAATGGCGTGCTGGGTATGCTGGAGCTGCTGAAAGAGCAAACTCTTGACAAAGCACCGGAGAGATACGTCCACATGGCGTACGTGTCAGGCTCACTCCTTCTGAACCTAATCAACGACATTTTGGACTTGTCGAAAATCGAGGCTGGGCATCTCGAGATCTCGGCGGCGCCTTTCCAAATGCACGAACTACTGGACTACTCAATCGAGATCTTCAAGTTTAAGGCCCATGAACGTGGCCTGAAGCTTGAACTAAAGTGTGACGATAACGTGCCTAAAGTTGCGATCGGAGACGTTGTGCGTCTGCGCCAAGTTCTGTTGAATTTGCTGTCGAATGCTATCAAGTTTACGAACGAAGGTTCCATCACAGTCACGTGCAGTGTGGTGTATACCCCCGAGCTTCCGAAAACTTTCAAGAAGCTGCTGTTCCAAGTCATCGACACTGGCATTGGCATGGATGCAGAGGAGAAGATGCGGCTCTTCTCTCTGTTTACGAAGCTGGAGCGTACTCGACAGAACAACCCAACAGGCTCAGGCCTGGGGCTTGCTATTTGCAAGCAGCTTGCCGAGCTCATGGACGGTCAGATTGGCGTGGACAGTGAGCTAGACGTCGGCAGCAACTTTTACTTCACGGTGGTGGTTCGATTGCTTGATGATATCGATGCCAAGGGCTTGTTCTACGCGGCGAGTGACTTGCTGACGGACGCGCCCAGTGCTGCTCCTAGTCTGAACGCGTCGAACGTGAACTCGAACGACAGCGCGACGAGCGCATCGGCGGTAAATGCTGCGAAGGTTGTGATCCCACGGCAGGCGAGAATCTTGGTGGCAGAAGACAACGAATTCAACTGGGAAGTGGTCAAGTGTTTCCTGCAGGAAGCGGACCATTTCTTGCAGTGGGAAGTGAATGGTCGGGACGCCGTCAAGGCTTACAGCGACAACTCAACCAAGTTCGATCTCATCTTTATGGACTGCGAAATGCCCGTCATGGACGGGTACACGGCGACCAAGGCGATCCGCCAGTTTGAGCGCGACAACGACCTGCCACGGATCCCTATCCTAGGCCTGACGGCCTATGCTATGAGCGGTGACCGGCAAAAGTGCTTGGGATCAGGCATGGACGAGTTCATGGTCAAGCCCATCTCGAAGAACAGCTTGCTCAAGGCCATTCGGCAGTGGATGCGAGTTCGCTACCTCGGCCCCAGGACGTCAAGTGCATCGGTCGCTGGCTCGGATGATTACCCACGTGTCAGCTCGGAAGGTACCAGTGCCGCGCCTCCACCACTTCCCGTGTCGGTGTCTCCAGCGTCGCCGAAAGATCGTGGAGGTGACGAGCTGGATCTTGTGCCGACGTCGTATCCGAGCGCGTCGCCGACTCCGCGGCCGTCGTTTGACAGTGAAGCGGACGATGGAGACTTGCTGAACGCGCCGCCGGAATCGGGATCCAGACTCGCCCCCGCCTCGCGTCACATGCAGCAGCTTGACCTTGCGCGTGCCATCTCGAACTTGGAGCTGGACGACCCGATGGCGATCCGACGCCAGGTGGGCCATACTGTCCGCACGGCACTGCCCTCGACGTCTATCTTCAGTCTCGGTTCGTCGGTGGGGAACAGTACGCGCTCAAGTGGACTATTGACTCTTCAACGCGATACGGGCAGAGCCATCGTGGACATTCCGGACTGGAAGCAGATCAACAAGACGTCGGCCACGTTGCCCAACATGAAGGACAAGATCCTCGAAGGCGCGGAGACGGCAGATCACGTGTCATCTCACAGTAACCCGACGTTGTGGAGTCACCCGCCGTTCATGGGCAGCAAGAAGGACTCCGCGCCACCGTCGACGTCTTCCCAGCAACCTCTGTCGCCTACTTCGGAGGGCATGAGTGGCCGCTCCAGAGCAGTGACGGAAGGAGGTCGGGACGACAATGCGCCTCTGAGTTTGCGAGGTTTCGACTCGGAGCAAAGCTCGGATGAACGTGCGTCGGGTGACCCGATTGCAGAAATGCTGGAGCGTCTGAATATCAGCAGCCCCGTGGCCAGAAGCAGCGCTCGAGGACCTCCCAGCTTTGACCACGCGAGTGCTACGACCGAGAGCGACGCCGCGCTGCGTGTAACCATGGACCCAAACAGCGTTGTCATCCCCGAAGGAGACCCCGTGGACTACTCGCTAGGCGTGCAGCAGTGCGGCGGCCATGAAGAGCTCTTCTTGAGCTTGCTGGAGAAGTTCACGGTGAGCTGCGAAGCCATCATGGCGCGCATTGTGGCCGCGTACGAGCAGGGCGACATCGTCGTGACTCGACGGGAGTCTCACTCGCTCAAGGGCTCCTCGGCGTACGTGGCGGCGATTCGCGTCTCCAAGGCTGCGTTCCGCGTCCAAATCGCCTGTGAGCAGCTCCAACAATGTCAAGCGGAAGTCGGAGACCAGCAACCCACTGCACTGGCCGAGGCGGCCGCGATGCTCGCGGTCAAGAAGGCGCTGGACGACTCGATGACCATGCTCAAGAAGGAGCACCGCCACTTGCGCGGGTATCTCCGCCGCAACTTCGAGTTCCGGGACCTCACCAGAAGCGGCAGTGCGTCCTCAGCAGCAGCTCTACGGGCGTCCAGCTCGGCGCAGGATCGGACGAATGGGCCGTGCGGAATCATGTAAGGATACCAAGGCAAA
>JAABLL010000445.1:0-14942 GCA_012295475.1 Phytophthora gonapodyides | reverse complement strand
TTGCTCGATCGTGTCCGTCTGCACCAGCTCTGCCTCCAGGTACTTCATCAAATGGTACCTACCGCAACAAGCAGCAAACAAACAATCAGAAAAACTTCACACTAGCCATGCATCCTCGCGCCAGCGACATACGTGCTCTCGCACGAGGCGCCGAGCTTGAGCATGACTCGGAAGGCCTCCCAACCCGTCCACTGCGTCTCCTCTTCGTCCTCCACTATTAGCAACGCCTGAAGCAAGTCCAAGCCCGAATATGCGTTAGCGTCTCCCGCCAAAGTCTGCGCCCCTCTAGGACAGCGTACGGACCTTCTGGTACTGGTATTTCTCCAGCAGGTCGAAGAACGTGGGCAGGTAGCGCGTGAAGAGACGTCCCACGGCGTCGTCCAGCGTCGTGGAAGAGGTCGACGAGCCCGCCGAGTGGGGCGACGCCGGCAGCGGGTACAGTGGCGAAAGGCTCGAGAAGTTCGGCGTCAGCGCGATGGGACTCGCGCCGGCAGACAGATAGCGGCGTGGAGGTGGCGAAGGTCCGATACGGAACGACTGGTCACTGCGCGGCTCGGCGGTCACCTGCCGCTCCACGGCCCGAGCGCTGCGCATGACTTGTTCGGGGATTTGATAACTGGTACATTGTCATTTTGTCATTAACAATTTCATTGATTTATTTTGCTTATTAAATTTAGCAATATATTGTTTAATATTTAAAAAATCAAAAGCAGTTACCTCAGTAGTACTTTGAAGTAGCAATTTTAATTAAAATAAATATTTAACAATTGTATTTATGTTAAAGGTTTTTAAACTTGAAACCTCGTTTCACGACTTCATCACCGAGCTGCAGCGCTATCGAACATCTCATGCTCTTGCACGACATGACCGACATATTGTGACTCATGTTAGTTTTTGTTGTCGCATTCCACCAAACTTGATTTTGGTGTGTGTCATGATGAACTCGATGACACTGTCATCGAGTTCAGGAAGGACAGGATTGAGTTGTCAAGCGCACCGGTAGATTTGAACAACTCGCCGGAAGACAACTCGGTGGCAGACGATGTCAACTCGGTCGGATACAACGCACCAGAAGACAATGTCATCGAGTACATTTTCCCTGTTCCTGGTGTGACACGATGTGGCCAGGGATTTCCCCCCGAGCCGGTGGCAGCTGTCCGTTCTTGACTGTGATTGGCTGGACGTCGGAGCTAGTTGGACTTTGGAGTGTGACATGTGGATATAACGGATCGATTGTGGGAGACGACGGAGCTCGCGTCTGCTGTGGATGGGCTCGATAGCCCTGGACGTACCCGTCCAGGACGTACTGAGTTTACTGCTATCAAGACCCGACGACAGGTAAAGCCCGAGAGGCAGACAAGAGCCTTTACATGAGAGTGCCACCTGCCCTGACACAGCTATAGCCGCGGATGAGCCCGACCAGGACCCACCAAGACCGACAGAAGATCCTGTCCGACCAGTCTGCCATACTTCCAGACTTCTGAACGACACAAGTCCTGAATGGAGTAGTGTCTGAGCGACGAATGTCTGGACGTATCCGTATGTCTGGACGCAATCGTCTTGTCGGGACGTACGGTTCCAGTATACAAAGACCAAGTGATTAACGACCGACCAAGTCGTCCGACCAAGAACAAATCAGGTGATGCGCTCGCTGAGATACCTTGAAGTACCCAACAAGAGTGCACCCTGCCTGACCCCACGCCTGACCAGCGTCAGATGCTCGCCATGATTATGCTACGCATACGTGGGTTCAACCCCATACAAATACCAAGATTAGCGACGAAAGAGAATGTAGCTAGCGGCATGAGGCCGACAAACAGATAACAGCAACCAGAGTTATGTTTTCCTTATACCCCGCAAGTGCTGGAGAAACCTGCCGGAGGCCCCATTTTCCAGAGGACCGGCCAAGACAGCGACGCCTAAGGGCACCCTGGCTTTGCGACGACCAGGTGTGTGTCAACTCTCAACGTAAGTCAAGCCAAGTTAGACGAGGACTGGACGTAGCCCGTCCGGAGTGATCCGCCTATTCCATATCCCCATTGTGGCGAACATCCTTAACCGGTTGACTCCCGCTTTTAATATTACCGATTGTATTTCTGGACGTGAAAGTAGTCTGCGCTTAGGAAGTTCCGATGAGACTACAAGTGTTAAGATTGTACGTGATTGTATAATCCCCCTCATCGTTGAGGGTGGTGCGTGTGCGAACAGCCATCCAGAACTGACCAGTGCTCTGGAAGTGGCTTAGTTGACTGGAGTAAAAACCCACCGTCTAAGGGTCTCAAAGAATAAGTGACGGCTACATATCTACATTTAACTCTGTTCTGTATATTGGTTATCCTGAGCCGTGGAAGCTACGTCTAAGAAGGTTACGTCTGCCCCACGCTCTCGATCTACACGTGTACGACGTGCAAGTCCAACATCGAAGCCAAACGACACCCAGAGGGATTACACAAGGTAACACCGTCATCATGGACGTACGCGTATGTTTAGGAATACAACTGTACTTCTAGGAAGTTTGGTTGGGCTGCTATACACCCTGGACGACAAAGGTTCATCCGCCTCGTCTCAGGTGCCCAAGATGAGACCCGAGCTGGTGGCGTTCCTGGTGTCAAAGACGGGACCCAGGCTGGTGGGGTTCCTGGTGCCAATGATGAGACCCAAGCTGGTGGCGTTCCTGCAGCTGAAGCTATCAACAGCAGCGACTCTAATGAAGATGAGCATGACCAGGCAAATGAAAACGGCGAGGAATCTCCCCTGTTCGTAGATGTGGTGGTCATTCTACGCGAGGTAGCAGGATCCAACATTTTGTTCGTTAAAATTGACGGGTTGATGGAAGACCACGTTCGCTCTGGCCGCTATCGAAATCGGACCCGGCTCACTCATTTTTTCGAGCTCCCCGGCTGCTATGACTTTTCATGGGCATGGCTGACCAAGGAATCCGACTTCACGGATGCAGCTCACTGGTTGTTCCGCAGACGGCTGCTCCAAATTCTAGCACGTGACTACGTGACGGCGAAGATCCGCAAATTTGGGTCCTGAACTATCAACGCAAAATCTCGATCGTATGAGCACAAGGCCAAACCAGAACAGTCGGCATTCTCGATGGAGGAATACCCGCCGAGGCTCGAGCACATCATTATCAACTTGCCAGAATGAATGCTGGTCCATCTCGAAGCCGAGCAGAACGTGCGAAACAATTTAACTGATGAAGACCTAAGAGCGATTTGACACGCGGATGGCGTCCACTACGTTAGCCACCGAACCGCTCGATCTGAAATGACGAGGTGGCCAACGACGAAGGATATCCAGAGCAAGTGGAGTGGTCGTTTCGGGACTGCGTTACTTCGATGGCGCTCAAGAATGGTGGCTCAGTGTTTGAGCCTCAAGACAACGATAGGCTGGTGCAAGAGTTCACAGATCGTGTTATAGAGGAACACCGACGCGCCAATCAGGAGAGACTGCGGCAAAGAGGGCTAAGGTAGGAACGGGATCAACAGTTTCGACACAATCGAGCGATGGACCGCATTGCCGTTTTTCCAACGGAAACAGAGCGAGACGATGCAACAAGGGAGTTAGAGCGGCGAGAGCATGTCCAAGCACTTGGTCGACGTCAACGTGCTGAGAACCAGCCCCCCTCTCGATGCTGTACGAGAGCAGCGGGTTCGACAGCGATACGAAGAGCGACAACACCAGAGAGGGGTCAACGGCAAAAACGATACAACCTAGAGTTGAAAGATATAGCTTCCCTCCCCACCCAAGAGGATGCAAAAGGCAACTTGATCGGCGAGAACAGCGCTTGAGAGCGGAGCGGACAGCGGATCCCTTTGCGCAGGGAGCGTTCACGTGGTGCGTGAGAGGTACAAGCACTGGCGGGCTAATTCGTATGTTCGTTATTCAATCAATCTCGTGCTGCGCTTAGGCACGAGAGGTGGCCTTTATTGACAGACCAAGGCTGCGAGGTAAAGAGTGAGCGAAAGCAGACTGTTTTTTTTTACTTGATCTAACTCTACCTCAATTTGAAGTTGTAAAGTGGGGTCTCGGTCTGCTCGACAAACTCAAACGAGGCAAGTTTGGGCTTGAGTTTGTCTGAAGTACAGCAGATAAATTGATAGAGAAGAGAAAACGTAATGCAACGCAGGCCAGACTTGGAAAGCACACTATGATCGCCCAAATAACACACGTAATGACGCATTACTGTATTTCCGCTTTCATCAATCCAGCACTGTATCTCTAGGGTCTATCATGTCGAGCTGCCATATCTCGATATGTCAGTTCGACAGCACCTGACGATCGCTCAGAAGCTCCAGCTTCGAGACAATGCGCAGGCGAACCAAGGTAAGACACAGGCAGAGCTCATATAATGGGTCATGGTCTCGTTCAATTAACGAATCTCTCAGTCCTCTGTGAGCACTATCTTGTCACGCCCAGTTCCTGAAGCGCGGCACCCGGATGCCGTTTGGGCCTCCAGGGTCCGAGTGGCACCGCCGCCACAACCAACCTCCTCATCGGCTGGAGACCTCCGAATGACCCCAGACCGCCAGCTTTTGCTGGATCAGCTCGCAGGAATTACGCAGCAGCGCAATTGCTAGACGCAATTAACGCACTTAGCTAGAGAGAGAGATCGAGGTGAAGGTGAACCGGTCCAGTGGGGGAAATTATCCGGATATCCTATCCGGATAAAGACCGCGCCGCGCAGCCCAGTGCGCCAAGTGGTAGGAACGAATTAATCGGTCTTTTAGAGCTTGTTGACTTGAGTTTTAACTTTCTTCTCATTGTTTTAGGTCCAGTTGACACGAATTGCTCCGCACGTCGCAGACGGATGTCAGGCAACGCTACGTAGAGCTGCTCAATCCGCTATTGCCGGACGTTAAGGTGGTGGCCACGGAGATCCGAGAGAAGCCGGCTCAAGCGCAGAAGACTATGCAGGAACAGACCGCTGAGCCTCCACGACCCAAAATAATAACAATATATTGTTATTAAATAGATATTTGAAATATTCAAACATAATATAACTGGCCGAAATTTCATTGGCAATATAAAAACCAGAAAAGTAAATCATTTAACATTGATAAATAATTAAAATAACAAATATCATTCCACAAACTTTGTCTGACATGGGTGCAAATATTTAGACACGCGTCAGACACAACGTCTGACTTTTTCTGAAGGGCCAGATTTGCTTGCCTGTTTGATTGTACTGCCCACCACTCAAATCGCAATTTGCACAGAAGAAGTCAGACACCTCGTCTAACCACAATGGAAGCCAGTGATTGGGAGAAGCTGGAGAAAACTGTTCGTGATATTCGCGATAACACCGTCACCGCGCGCTCCAGGGCCACCTACCAGAACTCCTACTGCCGCTTCATCGCTTTCCTGATTGTTAACAGGGTTAGCCTCGTACCGGCTCCGTTCCTGCTCTCTCTCGGGAGCATTCATGGGTGCTCAGAGGAGCAGCTTCGGCCTCGCGTGAAGGCGCTAGTTGCCAAGGATCGCAACCAAGCGCCTCTGGAGTTCGAGGTGTTGACGGCAGCCGACTTCGTGACTTGGCTAGTTACACTGAGGCGAAAGGATGGCGGGGTGCTATCCTACTCGGCGCTCAACACGCACAGGGCTGGATTGTTCAATCTTTTCCGCGAGTACGGTCAAACAATGGGTAAAACGCTGGAGTCGGAGCTCACCAACTACTTCAAGGGTCTCAAGCACAAGCTCGCCAAGGACGCCTCGAATGGAGAGAGCGCAGTTAAAACTGGTAAAGACCCGCTGATGTTTGATTTGTATGCGTTTTTGTGCGAGAAGATACTGGCTAGTCCCGGTAAGGAGATGGCGTTTGCTCATGCGTACATGGTGATCGCCTGGAATTTGATGTGCCGCTCGTCAAATGCGTTTGGTATCCGTCACTCGCACATGGAGTGGAGGGGTGACGCGTTGCAGATTTACTTTGCCCATATGAAAAACGACCAAGGTGGAGATCGGCCACGTGATCCGCGCCACGTGTACGCCAACCCGCTAAAGCCGAGTGTGTGTCCTATTGTCGCCTTGGGGTTGTATTGGGCGACTTCAAATTTCGATGGGAGTGACCTGCTGTTTCCTGGGAGTAACCAGTACGAGAGATTTCGGAAGTGCTGGCTGCGTTTGCTGGAGCAAGATGAAGTAGTTGCGCAGCTAGCTCGCCAAGGTATCAGTGCCTCTGAGCTTGGCACTCACTCGATGCGTAAAGGATCAGCAACATTTTGCTCGTCCGGCTCGACAGCGTGTCCATCATCAACGGCTGTTCATTTGCGGGCGGGTTGGTCACTTGGAGGCGTGCAGAACACGTATCTACGGTATGAGTCTGCTGGAGATATGCACGTCGGTCGCACTGTTTCAGGTTTGCCGACAGAGAGCTACAAGTTTTCTACATTGCCACCACATTTTGATTCTCGCGACGATTGTGTCGAAAACGGCATGAAGCTCATGTTTCCTGCCTTGCCCAAGCAACTCGAGTACATTGCAGAGTACTGCCTTGCTTCCCTGGTCTATCACTCGGAATTCCTGAAGGCCACACTCTCACCAAAGCACAACGTGTTTGAGACGCCAATCTTTCAAGACAATGCCTTGTTGAGTAATCTCGCTGCACGCGTGAAAACTGGTGATGGCAGTGACGACTCGCGAATTCGACCGACTGGCATCCCTCCTCATGTGTCGATTCTCTGTGAGATGAAAAGCTTAAAAGATGGCTTAGTAGACGCGCTGTCTAAAATTGAAGCCACTCGAGTCGATACTGTCCGCGATATTGTGGCGGAGCTGGAGAAGCGGGCTATAGGTGCCGGGACAGTAACTTACGACGGTCTGCAGGAAGCTATTCGAGCATGCATCAAAGATACTGGCATTGCTGACCTTGTGGAGAAGTTAGCCGCACCTCAAGCACCCAATGACGATCCACCCGACGCCGCACAGCCGCTTCAGATGTGTCACCACTGGGGCGGCAAGTTCCGACGCGTTCCGGCGGATTTTGAAATTCCTGACTGCTCTGTCCGGCACATGTGGGTGCTGTGGATGTGTGGAAATCAGGCGAAGCACATTCCCCCACTTCGCCTTCTTGACGGCCGCGATATGCCTAGTCGCCAACTGCAGAAACGTCTCAGTCAGCTTCGCTATTTGATGCTTAAGATCGAGGGCGATGCTGCCTCCAAGAAGTTATTGCAGCCTGGTCAAGCAATTGCTGAAGCAATGGAAGTCTTCACAGCTTGTTCCGAAAGCGTTGCGGTCGACGCTACGACTGACCACTCCCGAAAACGGCGTCGCGGGCAACTTGGTTGGGCTACGGTAGGGAAATTGCTGCGGAAAAAGCAAAAGCAAGCGGTAAGTTAGCGTTTCGAGCAGCTAGAAGCGATGGAGCTGTAACACAATGTCGGATGCATACTCAGTTGCCTACCGTTTTTGACTTTTCTTAAAGTGCTGGTGAAGTCCACACTGTCGCTCTGTACGTTCATGAACTTCGCCAACTTGGCGTTGAACTTGTAGACAGGCACGTCGTTGATGGCATTCAGATTCACCATGGCGCACATCACCTGGGTGTTGTTGATCACAATAGCCGATGCTACTACCAGCAATCCCCACCCAACGGGTCGTGCTCAGCTTCTGGTGCTATGCTGCTCGCTGACCAGGTCCTGGATGTCGCCTGCAGTAGGTTCACAAGTAAGACGATGGTTTGACATCAAACAATATAGTCACTAATGCTCACCCCATCCTGGTGCCGCGGCAAATCAGTGCGCCCAACGCTCTGAGCGTTTTGCTTCTCCGTCCGTCGCGAGGTATTCCATGCCGCAGTATCATAGGACATTGTTGCGCTTGTGCAGGTACTCAGGATCGTGCACAAGACTTCCCCACCGCAGCGAACAGCGGCGCGGTGCTACGGAGCCGTACACAGGATAGGCAGCGTTGAAGCACTGCCTAGCGGCTCTCCAACCGGTGAAGTGCTTGTTATATGAAAGAAGACAGGAAACCACCCACCTGCCAAACGTCATGCAAATTTGATGTGTCTGACAAATGTCTGACGGATTCCGTCTAAGAATCATTCTCCAGAAGTTCGCGGAGAAGGGACTGAAGCAGTGAAAGCAGGCATTTTTCAAGGCCGTCCAAGCTGCTCTGATGAGCGACGCAGACGTGAATGCACGGGGCGAGGATGGCTGGACGGCTCTGACGTTGGCGGCCGCAGACGGTCGCCTGGATCATGTGGAGCTGCTGCTTGCAGACGCTACAGTAGACGTTAACTACCCGAACCAATTCGGGGAGACGGCACTCATTCGTGCGGTGTTTGGTGGTCATTTGGACGCTGCGAAGCTCCTGCTGGATCGAGGAGCCGACATTAACGTGGCAGATGAAGGTGGAGAAACTCCACTGCATGTTGCAGTCAGTTGTGGGAACGTGGACATGACGTCGATGCTGCTGGAGCAGAAGGCGGATACAGGGTTGAGGAACAAGCAGGGGCTCACCGCTCTGGAGACAGCGCGTCGAGACAGCCAGACAGAGATTGTGGCTGCGTTGGAGAGCTTGCAGAGTAATAGAGACCCGGGGAAGATGTGGAGAGCTGTTCAAGGTCTTGGAGGCTGGGTGTCGTACCTTGTTGGAAAGACGGCCGTGGGAGAACCTGAAGGAGAGGCGGCGATGGAAGGCGGACAAGTGGAGAAGAAGACGACGGAGGGGGATTCTTCAGAGCTGAAGGAGAGAGGAAGTGGGATGGAAGAGGAGAAGCAACGCGATGACAAAGTGGAGGCTGTGGTGGCTGGACAGCGTCTATCTAGAGATGCTAGTAGTATGCAACCTGCCTGACCAGAGCGTGAGAAGTTTGTTGACAGAGCTGCTGGAGTTGTGTGAGAGTATGGTGGAGACTCAGGGCATCTGTGAAGACGTGTTGGAGCGGCTGCTAAGTGTACAGACGCTACTTGACGAGAATGAGGTTCCTACTCGTGTTCGAACCTCTTTTCAGCGGATCACCTCGCGCTTTCATGCGTTTCTGGTTCAGCACACCAAACAGACTTCGGTAGAGAGACTGGCAAGTACTCGCACGATCTTGGACCTCTTACGAGACTTCCACTGCAGTATTGACAAGGTGATCGCTCGGATAGCACCCACGGACGACGTCTCTCGTCTCATACGCTGGAAGGAAACCTGGGATGACGCGTGTTTAGCTGTGGAGAATCGCTTGATCATCTCCTGGGAGCAGAACTCGTCTGAATTATCCCGTGAGCTGCCTGACACCACGTCGCAAACCAGCGCCTTACTGCTGCTCAATAGTGAAACGATACGCCACCGACCCCGATACAGCGCTCGCTCTCAAGAGCTGCTGGAATCAGCGTCCATGAAGATCGCACGGATGTCTGGCGCTGCAGTTCCGAAGATTCCTCTGTGGTTTGTTCCTCGCCACGAAGTCCAGTGGCAACCGAGACCTTTCGCCTCTGGATCCTACGGCGAAGTGTATCGTGGGATGTGGGGAGGATCGAAAGTGGTGATCAAGTGCATGGCAGTGAGTTCCTCTTTTGAGAAGAAGGCGTTTCTACGGGAAGCGAAGATCTGGCACAAGGCGCGTCATCCTCACATTGTCAACTTCTTCGGCGCCTGTCACGACTGCCATCCGTGCTTTTTCATCTGTGAAGAAGCTGCGAACGGCAACTTGGTGGACTACTTGTACAAAAGGAAGAACGAGGGGCGTTCGTTGGTGTGGAGTAAGCTTCATGAAGCAGCGTTGGGACTGGAATATCTCCACCAGAACGACATCGTTCACGGTGATCTCAAGTGCAATCAGATTCTCGTAACTGGTGAAGGAGTCGCCAAGCTGACGGACTTTGGCTTCAGCTTTGTGCTTTCTGGGTCGATGCCCCAGGGATCTGGAGGCGCGACGAGATGGAGGGCGCCCGAATGTCTGGGCTCCACAGGACAAAGGCCTACTTTCGAATCCGATATATATTCTTTCGGGATGTGTGTCGTCGAGGCTGTGACATACCGTGTGCCATGGGGAGTTACCATGCCGGATGCCGCAGTCATGTACAATCTTCGGCACCGGGAGTTTATCCCACGTCCGAAGGAATTCACTGTTGATGCTGAATGGGAGTTTGTGCTTGCTCTGTGTGCGTTTGAACCTTCAAAGCGTATAAAGCTGGGCGATGCTATCATACAGCTCAAAAGGTTTGCCGAAGATGCGATTGTTTCGCTCGAAGTGAAGATGTATAACGCAGTGCTCCGGATCCAGACCGTTTTTCGGTCCACAACTACTCGACGTCGCTACTTGTGCTTTCAGCGAGCACTGCTCCGGATCCAGACCGTTTTTCGGTGCAAGAGGAAGTTGAAACAACACCGAGCACTACTTGCATTACGACGTGCGTGGGGGGTGAAGATAGCGGGATTCATTCGGATGACGTATCAGCGCAAGCAATTTTCGCGAATGATGCAGCACCGCATTCGACTTCGACGCGAACTTGCTTTTCGACTCGCCTGCGCTGCAAAGATTGCGGGCTTTGTCATGATGACTTACGAGCGCAAGAAGTTTTTACAATTCGTCAGTGTTGTGAGACTGATGCAGTGCCGCTTTCGATATCGATGCAAACTTCGTGCAAACGTCCCTCGATTCGAGTTTGATACCGATGCAATGGGGTCGGATGGACTGCCGTATAGCTACGTTCGCGTGGATCGACTGACGCCTGACCGGACCCAAGACCTGCAGACCAGTATCCTCCACGTGCTCTTGCACCGCCTAGATATGCAAAGCTCGCTGTATCTGAGAAACGAGCGTGAAACTGAGTCGAGAGCCCCTAGAAGCAGGCGGGCGGCAAGGTTCCGCCGCCAGGCCGTGCTGAGGACACCCCTACCTCAGCATCCCAGAGGCGAGAGCGTCTTTGACGGCGCTGTGCGTCTGCTTCTGTCTCTGGACGCGTCAGCTCGCTCAGAAGTGCTTCGCCTGCTCTTGGAGAGGCGTTTCGTAGTGCCGTTTATCTTCCCAACCAGTTCGGCCCAGGGGAACGCTCTGTTTCACTGTGACCTCACGTCCCTTGGTCTGATCACGACTGCTGTTGAACACGATGGGGAAGACATCGTCAGGGCCAACCTGGCGACCGATACAGCGCATATGCGCGTCGCGGTTCTGTCGGACAACGCGAAGGAGGAGAGCACATCCACGGATTGGATCGAGGCGGTGTTCCATGTCCAGTCGCTCCACGCCCTGGACCGCAAGAACCAAGTGGAGCTCACCAAGGCGGACACAGCAGCAGAAATCGGGTGGGGGTTTCTAGACAAAGGGAACGGAGAGTTTGTCCCGGTGGTCTTGCTGCACGTGGTGGGGAACTACCGCCCGTTGAAGAACTTCATTGCAGAGTTTGCCGATGCGGTTGTGCTGGATGCCGGAAACAGCAACTGCGACATCAAACTGCAGCGTGGCGCCCTGGTGAAGTGCAGACTTGACGACCCCGATCAAGCGTCGAGCATCGAGTGCAGTGAGGACGACCCGGTCTTCGTGGAGTCGCTGCGATGCAGGTACATGACGTCTGTCACGGCGATTACGAACTCACTGCTGGAAGAATTCGGAGAGGAGAGCCGAGGTCGGTGGGAGCGCGTGCCGCTGGACAGGATTCAGTCGACTGAGGTCCATATGGCCCAGGCTTCTCGCTTCGACTTTTGCCCCATTGAGGCGATGATTTCGTTCCCCGACTTGCGATCTCAGCTCCAACTACAGCTTGTGTTCGCGCAGGAAGACCCAATGAAGCCAGCGAGCATCCGCCAGGAACTCGCGCCCGATGTCGACAGCCATGACGCCATCATGCTCTTCAAAGAGATCTTAAGAACCGAATCTGCGTCTTCTCGAGTTGTCGCCCTGCTCGACCTTGAGCGTTGGCTGGCGAAGCAGAGCGAGAAAGAAGGTGCTAGCGCGCGCAAAGCGTACCGTGAGGCGCGAAATGCTCAGGTCAACGGCGAGATCCTGACCGAGAAGCTGAGCGACTGGGATATGAAGACCACGACCATGGAGCACCTGTGGCGGGAGCTATCGCACCTGTACGTTGTGGATCCAGTGACCCGGAGCAGCTTGGCGAGGTTTGCAGCGCAGCACCTGCTAGACGGCTTCTCGCTCGAGCTCATGGACGGCGACGCGGGGAGGATGAACCTCAAGTGGATTCAAGGCGTCCTCAAAGAGCTGCAGCAAGAGCTCGGCTCGGCGCGGCTGTTGGTCTTGTCGGTGATGGGCGTCCAGTCCTCGGGAAAGTCCACCCTGCTGAACTACATGTTTGTCGTTCGCTTACGGACAGGGGCATGGCGCTGCACGCGGGGCGTCAGCATCCAGCTCCTGAAAAGTGAGGGCCGCAACGAGTACGAGTACGTTTTGCTGCTGGACACTGAGGGCATCCGAGCTCCGGAGTTCATCAGCATGGAGGATAGCGTCTGGAGAGACAACCGGATGGCCACGTTAGCCATCCTCCCAGCCGACGCCACCATCATCCTGACGAAGGGCGAGTCCATCGCGACGATCAACGAGATCCTGCCCGTCGTCCTGTCGGTCTGCCTAGAGTCAGCAGAGTCCGAGACGGCGCAGACTATTAATATTGGCGACCAACTCCCATCGAAGCTGCTGTTTGTGTTCAACCAAATCGACCTGGCAGAGAAGTCGAAGCTCGAAAACGTCGTCGACACCCTGAAGCGCCAGCTGAAAGAGAGCGCAAGGAAAGCGGAGGGCATCCTTCACGGCCATCATCTCGAGGAGGCGGGCGGGCGGAGAACACCTACTTGCACTTCCAAGGTCTTCGACGACCTCAACATGAATGTCGCCAGTGGCGTCCGGGTGCTAGGTACCATTAAGGTGGAGTCGTCCCCTCCTCGCGATGCCCCGCTTCCGGATTATGGCAGGCGGCTGCTGAAGCTCCGCGAGCATATCCATCGCTGTGTGTGCGCCGGACGGCCCGGCCACAGCTGGAATGGACGCACCGTGGGGGAACTCAGTGAGTACCTCAAGATGGCGTGGACTTGCATCGAGAACTCGAACTTCCACTTCAAATTCATCGAAGCCTTCGAGCAAACCAACTATTATCGTCGTGCTCAAGAATCTGTGACAAGATCGACTAGGGCGCGCAGGAGTTGACGGAGCTGTACTGCACGGCCTTTGACACCATCTCGAAGGAACATCCGTACGGAAGCTGACAGCAGCAGCTGCAACGACCCAGTCAACGCCTCGGAATTGTCTGACAGATTCGGTGCCACGCTGACCGAGGAAATGATGACCCATTTGGAGAAGCTGGACGCAGTGGTTACCATACTCCTGGAGAACGAGCGCTTCAGCAAGTGAAGCACTGACCAGCTGAGCAGGTGGACGCGCTACAAGGAGGACCAAGCCGCGCATTGGCGAAGGCTATTGGACGGCCTGGTGAACAATATTTTTCTGTACGAGTCGATCATGGAGGGATACAAGAAGGAGCTCCGAGACAGAGGGAACCACATGTTCCGGAACTGCAGATTCAAGAATTTTTCCTCACAAGAGAAGCGAAGGCAGTTTGACAACTTGTTCAATGAGCTGGCTGACGAGGCGAATGCGAAGTACCCGCCATTCCACATCAAGGTGGGTGGGCTCGTGGACCAAGTTTTCGCGCGGAACAGAATCCTGGTGTCGATGATGAATCCGACCGCCAAATCGACATGGGGGAAAGTGTCGAAGATGGTGTACAGTATTGTTGGCAAGATAACAGCAAGTTGTACGAGCTGCAACGCTCCATCGAGCGGGATGTGAAGAAGATTCTCAAGGGCGTGACGCAGTACAGCAACGGGATCGTTGTCAAGTGCATCCAACTCACGAAGTTCGCGCTCGTGGACGCGGAAAGCCGGATGCGAGTGTCGGACGAAATGAAGCACCAGGTTTTCAGCAGCGTGGCCGAGTTAATCCGCACGGACCTGACGGCGACCGAGGAGCTGTGGGACCGCAAGAACTGTATTGCTGCCAGGTTCAAGACTTGTCGGCCTCAAATGAAAAGCTACTTTGAGAACCTTGGCAAGGGATGGGTCGGCATGGACCTGCTCAAGGCGGATGTCTGCGACTGGTTGTCGGGAAACATGCAGAAGTCTTTCGAGGAGGAACTCACAGCCATCGTCGGCACAACCCTAAAGAGGAAGCGCTGGGTCGCGAGCGCCGAGGTGATGCAGGCGTTGGTGGACAAGGATCTGGTGCAGCTCTTGCCGAACGATGTCAAAACGGCCTTGCAGAAGATCTCTGATCCTAGACGCCACGCCGAGGACGTTGTGTCCAAGCAAATTGCTGATGAGGTGAATAAATGCGTCGCCGAGAAACGTGAGGCATTCAAGGCAGCGCTGAAGAAAAGCATCGCCGTGGCGGCTAACAGTGCTGCGGGAGTGGAAAAGGACCGCGCGATGACCTTCCTGGCCACGCTCAAGGCCCAGATCCGCAAGTACCTTCACACCGGTGCAACAAACAGTTTATTGACGACAATGCCGGACGCCAGCGACACCAACTACAATTGCGACGAGCAGTCCGCCGACGTCTTCAAGCCCGACAACGAGTACTTCGTGGGCTGGAAAATGCTGGCTGTTATCGACCTCATGACCGCTCAACACGTGGACGTGACTGAGAGCGTCTTGGCGTACATCAACAGCGTCCATGGCGCATCGCGTGGTGTGATGCCTCGCTGCGGAGAGCTGTGTCCGATATGCAAGAGCCCCTGCACTCGTGAGTTGGGTTATGTGATGAACCAGGAAGAGAGGCGCCACGACTCGTATCACCAGCCCGCCGGGCTGGTCGGAAGATATGACGTGGATACCAACGAGCTTATGTCTGGCAGCTGCAGATTCAACGCGGAGCACGGACGGAAATTCAAGCATTCCGATGGTGAATGGCACAAGTACTCGGACTTTGACAAGGTGTTTCCAAACTGGTGTTTGCCCGTGGAGAAGGAGCCGCTCCAGCTTCGGGAGCACAT
>JAABLL010000444.1:3068-14943 GCA_012295475.1 Phytophthora gonapodyides | reverse complement strand
GACGAGGTTCACCTCTATCCGTTGGCTTCAGTAGAGGAATTCGTCGCTGTGCTGACTCGCGAGGAGCCAACACTGCAGCGAATGGAAGAGACACTGCAATCGTTTTACGAGCAGAAATACGGTAGGGCGCGGTTCTTGGTGTTGGTCGAGTGGAGATATCTGATGAGATGTTGATGCAGGAGCAAGCGCCTTGCAGCCAGAGCCTTGCATGGAGTGCCATCAGATCATCACGAGAGAGGAGAATCCGACATCTATCAGGTGCACCTCGTGCGCACGCCGATTTCACCTTGGGTGTCTGCATCTTCCCGAGTCGTTCACCCAGTTCGCCGAGCACTACACGTGTCCAGCATGCTTTCTAGGTCGAGGAGGATATTGAAGTGGACAATGCGTACACAGCAATAAGTTAGAAAATAAAGTGATCAGGGGAATAGAAGATAGTTAAAATCAAACTGGATCAGATTTCCGTTTGTGAACATCAATACAGCCACTTCACAACTCGATGTGGTTCTTCTTCGTCTTCTTTGGTCGAGGCCCAGGTTTTCGTCGCCCCGAGCCGTCCTCGGAGTAAAAGAAGTCGAGGGGCGTCTTCAATGAGGTGTCGGGGGCGATGGGGGTTGCGTCCACGGGCCAGGGCGTGAAGGCAGTCGAATAGCAGGTCAAATAGTTCTCGATCGAGTTCTGCTCGGTGTCGTAGAGCGTATCAATGCGGCGCTGCTCTAACTCCGAGGCGTGGATCGCGTGCAAGCACGGAAACTGCTGGTCCTGCCAGTCCTGGCACGTGCACTCCCACTCGACGAGGTTCACGTGGCGCCAGCTATCCGGGATCTTCAGGCGCGTCGGGCCCAAGTAGCGCACCATGTAGAGCCCATTCGCACACGGAATTGACTGTGATTTAAACAAAACAGACCAAAATGTAAGCAAAAGCATGAAAAGAAATCCAGGAAGAGCGTGCGTCGTACCTCACAGCGCTGACTGCCTTGGAGAATCTGTTGCAACTGAGCGTCTCGAAGCGGAACGAGTTCACGGGCCGGGCGTAACTTGACAGCCTGGCGCCGCTGATGAAAGTTCTGTGCGATCTTCATAAAGTACTGGTTGAAAGTGTGGAGAGGTTGCGAACTCCCCACAGAGTCTTCTCCAAACCAACTGATGTGGCTGGCACTTGCGTGCTGTGAGAGCAACTCGTCGCTGCCCAAGGCCATCGAGAGATCGGACGTGAGTTCGTTGAAGGTTGGCCGCTTGAACGCTTCGAGGAACGCATATTTCACCCAGTTCTTGCGCTCCAAGCTGTCCAGGTACGTCACCGCTGCCTCATTCGTGCGGACCAGCGCCTTGCGAAGTGTGTCGAACTCGGCTTCACTGTCACTCCGGGCCAGGTCGAAGATACTCTGCTTCTTTTCCGACGTCATGGGGATCTTCTTGAGCTTCATGAGCTCATCCTCAACGATGCGGCGCATGCAAAAGTGGTGGCTCGCTTGCGGCCACACGCTGTTAACGGCCGCCTGCAGTCCCCTCGTGCGGCCTGCGATCACCGTGTACTCGTTCCAGTTGGCGATCTGCGTGCTCTCCAGCGCCTGCAGAAACCATTCCCAGTTTTCTTGGTTCTCTTCAGCCACGAGAGCAAGCGCGAATGTGACCACATCGTCGTTGAAGTCCTTGGTCGAGGCTTTCAGGTACACCCCGCAAATGACGTCGTCGCTCTCGTCGTCCTCGAGCTTTCCGACGCTCGTCTCCGGCATCGCTTCGTGGGGCGGAATGTGGTCCAGCGACACGATCTTGCGGCAGTGCTTGACCGCGTTCCGCATGGCGCCCGACATGAAAAACGCGCGCGTGAATGCGCCGTTCTGCGCCTTGTCCACTCGAGCCAGCGAACCCGCGTTCTTCTCAGCGACGACCTTCAAATACCCGTCCAGCTTCTGAAATGACGCGCGTACTTTCGTGATCCTCACTTCCTGCAGCTGCCGCTTGATGCGCGACGACATCATGTGGTTGATGGCGTGTCCCTGGCCCAGCAAGATGCGCCGGATGGTCTTGCCGTCCAGCTTGGCCATCGCCACGTTGGCCCCCGGGTACTTGCTCACCTCGTCCATGACCATGCGGCACAGGGTCTTCATGGAGATAGTGGTGTTCCGTTGCCGCTTCATGGGCGGCGGCTGTTCTCCCGCCTCCGCGGCGGGCGCGTCGTGGGCGTTTGTCGGTACCAGCGGCACATTCTGTTGCTGTTCGGCGCTGCCACTGGCCGCGGACGTCGACACCTTCACCAGGAGTGACTGCGTGGGCGCAACAGGCGCCGCGCGCCAGCCGATGAACTTGTAGTGGTTGTGCAGGAAGCAGGCGCGCGTGATCTTCCAGCTGCCGTCCTTGCCGTAGCCATTAATGTAGAATGGGCACTGCAGCTTGCTGGGGTCCGCGCCGGCGTCCAGGAATTGCTGGCCGTGAAGCTTCTTGCAGCGGTACTTGACGTTGCCGCCGCCGTTGGGGCGCGTGCTGCTGCCCGACACGAAGAGCTGGAAGCCGCGCCGCGCGGCGAACTGCTTGCAGCGCTCCTGCAGCGACTTCTGGCAGCCAAACACGTCGGCGCCGCAGCCCGCGGCCTTGGTGCCGCCCTTCTTCTCATACGCCACGCCGAACTCGGGCGCTCCCGCGTCCGCGCTCACAGGCAGACCCTCCAGCAGCAGACCCAGCGCGTGTGCCTCCCGCAGGTCCGCGTCGTCCAGCCGGTTGAACTGCGAGATCGCCGGCAGCGCCGTCGCGGGCACCGACGGCTTCGATGCAGCTGCAGCTATAGCTGTAGCTGGTGCTGATGCTTGTGCTAGTGGGGGCGCCGGCGTCGGGGCCGTCGCCGTCGGCGCCGCCGTGGTGGTCACTTCCTCCCCCGCTGTCATCACGACTTTTATGAATATTTGTGTACCGTACATAGCGATTGCTTCGAAGTAAGTTGGTTTCATGAACTTTGTGGCTCTTCCTGGCTGTGCCGAAGCGAGGTTCTTGACATTGCTGTATCCGACAATACGAAGTTCTGTGTTTTTCAAACGAAAGCTATGTCAAACTCAGGCTACGGTCTCCTCTGGTGCAGCGTTTCACTCAGTGTCGTCATCGAACCAAGCAGCCAGCTAAATGAAAAACATGCAGTCCTTGAGACCTTCGTGCAGCCCCGTGAAGTCGAAAGTGGACGAGCTCGAGTTGTACGAGCCCACCGTGGAGCCACCGTCAGAGCCTTCGTCCAAGAAGAGGCGAGCACGGGCAGCAGCCAGACGCGCGTAGGACACCGGCGTTGCGACCGACACCGAGCGTGTGCAGCGAGCGAAGGTGTAGCCGAGGTGGTACGTGAGGCGCTGCACGTCTTCCGGCGACATGTCGTTCTCGTCGTGCAGCACCGTGTAGTGGCACGGCACGCTGGTGCCCTGGATGCCGCTGTGGCCGTACAAGTAGAAGTTGAAGCGGTGACGATCCACAATTCCAGAATCGATCACCGTTCCGGGGATCACGTTGCCCTTGCGATCGCCGTCGCGCGCATTAACTGGTAATGTGCGGAGGTGGTGGCGCTTGTTGGCAATGATGAATGTCACGGGCGGGTTGTAGACGCTCGAGATCATCTTGAATGCCATCCGAAGAGCGCGCATTTCAGCTTGGAGGATGTCAAAGTACTGGCCCTCGCCCACACCGTCACGGTAGTAGACGACACGCTCCGGCTTCCGGTTTGTGCTCTGGTAGAAGCTCAGGAAAAGGTCGCGTAGCATGCTCGGCAGTTGCTGGATATCGCTTGAAGCCTTCTGCACAGCCATACGAGCAACGTACTTGGCCGAATAGCGATCCAGCGAGGCGACAACGGCAGCAATCGATGGTCTCGAGCCCATGCCTGAGCGAGGGTGCTCCACGTCTGCGCCGATGATGATAGTTGGTGCAGTGCTGACGAACGGCAGACCTTCGCGCAGAAACCAGTTCTTTCCGCTGAGCTTCATGTTCATCTTGAGGCAGACGTTCGCGCAATATTGTGGCGTGGCGCTGAGAACGTTCTGGGCCACGATGCATTGGCTCGGAATCCCCAGCACCGTGTCGGACATGCGCTTGATATCCGCGTAAGACCCCACGTTCTTGTCCTGTTTTACGACCATCACGAGCTGCGGGAGACCCTGGTTGCGCGCTTCGAGCTCATTGAAGCACATTTTCATGAGCTCCTCCACTCGAACCCCATAGTGTCGGTCTTTGTGGATTAAACGGGGGTTGCGATCCTCGACCGTCAAGCCGCTTCTGCTTGCCATGTCCACCAAGTTGCGAATGAAACGCTGCACGTCGCGTTCGCCCACATTGGCACTAACCACCACGCCCCAGTTGCGCAAAGCAGCACCGTCCACGAGATGCTTGTCTCGCAAATTCCACTGGCCGCATGACGGTCTCACGAACGTGTTGGCGTACTGCACGTTAGGTGGGTCCATCACGTGAGCGCGCGTTGTCTCGGGACTCTGATCCACCTTAACGCCGAAGGCACCCAAGAACGGATCATTCTCGAATCCGGCCCAGTGGACTTGCTCCTCGATTGTCTCCGTGCGCTGGCGTGGCGGCTTGCTGGTCTGCCGGATAATCTCGGCAGTGTCCAGGTCGCTAATATTCGCACATCGCTGACCGGGGGCCACCTCGCACAACTCGATCGGAAGCCAACTCTCTTTGCCTGCACGTTTGCCGCCGACATTGACCAACGGTAGCTCGGGATATTTGAGCTGTACGTGGTACCGCTTGCTGAAATACTCAACGACAGACATCTCTTCACCCTTGATGCTCAAAGTCGTCTGGTTGGCCGGCTGGGCGCTAATGCCGAAGATGGCACGCTTGCGATCCTGGCGGTGCGTAGGAAAGACCTCAATCTTCCTCAGTGCACGCGCCAGAGCCTTTCCATCGCGGTCCGACAAAGCTCGGATGTCGTTCGGCGACCTTGCGTTCAAAGCAGCCAGGACGAGCTCCATCAGCGCCTTCGGCGCGTAAAACACCGTAGCGACCTGATCCACATTCATCACCAGCTTTCTGTCCGCGATGCGAAGAGCTTGATGGTATCCCCAGCACAGCTCCTTGCCGCCCCTGAGAGGCTCCGTGTTCTTCATCGAGAAGAAGTTGCGACCGCCAGCGACCAAGCGCTGGGCAGCTAAGTGACGCGTTACCACATCCAGCGCCTGCAGCACCGGCATGACGTTCACATCGGGGTTCGAGTCGTAGTCCGTTAAGGACGCCGTCAAGATCACTTCAACCAACGTCATCTTCACCACAAAGGGGCGTGGACCCCGAGGCGAGCGACGTGGAGCCTCGCCAACAGCAGGTTGTCGCGGTGGAGACACAAAAGTCGAGCTTGCGCCGTCTGGATTCACGTTCACGAACGTCTTCGATCGCCATGGCAACTCAGCAGGCGCGTACACAGCAGCGATCCCGTCGTGAACGACACGGATGCCCCCAAAATCGGGCTCGTACTGCATGAGTGCAGTATTGATCACGTTTCGCACCAGTGCGCGTGGCAGTGGGCGCTCTTCATGCGCTTCACGAGAACCATTCCTCTCACCTGCGAGGTCAGGCGAGAGCTCAACATCGACGTTGTACTTGAAAATCTCCGCCGGGGCTCCGCTTAGCGACACGCCGAAGAAGTTGGTGCGCAGCTGGATGGGCCGGCCATCCCTGGCGAAACTAGGGCGGCGACAAATGAGGAACTCCTGTTGTAGGTCCGGGTCTTCAGCGCTGACCTCGCGCACCCCAGCACGGCCAGTCCACTCCTCCCGAAGACGGGGGTCCGCAATTGGCTCACCGATGTTTTCGTATCCGGCTCCGGTTGCCGTGCCGAATCCGGACTCGCCACGCCCGTCACCACGACCTCCTCCGCCTCGATCGCGTCCACCGAACCCACTGCCAAACCCACCACCACGGTCAGGATCGCCGCGTCCTCCGTATCCATGGTCACCTCCGCGATGGTCGTCGCGTCTTCGTTCTGAGCCACCACCACGAGGGACGCGATCGTCGCGCCCGCCACCGGAGTTGCCGCCATGACCGCGATTCCCTCGTCCTTCACCGTAGCCGCGATCACCACGCTGACTGCCAGCGGAAGCGCCACAGCCTTGATCATCTCGTGGTTGGCCTCCGGTTGTAGCGCCACAGCCTCGATCGCCACGCTGCTGGCCGCCACCTCTGTAGCCACAGCCGTCGCGAGTGTCATATCCACGCCCCGCACGTCCACTATATTCCCCAGAACGCGAGCGGTTGTCGAACCCTCCTGCCGCAGCACCGGCATCGCCACTGCTGTCTCCTCCGTTCCAGCCATATCCACTGCGGGCATCACACCCCGACGTGCCGTATTCCTCACTGCTGCCCCCGTTGGACCAACCTCGACGAGTACGGTCGTTCGACCTCGAGTTGTAGTTGCTGCTGTGCGATCCAAACCCTCCAAGCTGGTAGTAAAGACTGCTGCGGTCGTAGCCTCCCTGGCCGCGCTGATCGTCGTAGTAGCTCATGCTTTGGATCGTGGGGTTCTGGTGTGGATGCCACCGGCTACAAACGCTTGAGTGCTTGAAGGCAAATTGGAGACTGACAATGGATCCCGAACGAGAGAGAGCTCATGGGCGCTCGTATGCGCACCAACACTCACGGGCACAAGGTGTGCTTTCCGAGGCGTTATCTCCTTTCTCAAGTTGGGACGGGAGATGACAGCTCGGAAATCACGCCGTTATGTGTGGGAACGGGCTGTACCTCGACTCGGTGTCTTACTGAATGCAAGCGACAAGCGTTCTTCTGGAGCAGTACCGGGCTGCCACTCATCGACGTTCTGCTCGGGGTTGGTGACGGCGTGGCTTTAACGCCTGCAGCGCCGCCGTCAGCGTCCAGCGTGTCGATCTTGAATGGATCCACCGCTTCCAGTGGCTCGGCGCGAGCACGACGAACTTCGCCATCCCCTTGTACGACATGAGCGACTCACGGAAGAACGCGTCGACGTCAAGTACTACGCCAATTACGACGTTCACGTTGCTGAAGAACTTGGGCTTACGACGACGACGGCCCAGCACATGCTACGCTTCTGCGAGTCCTCGGCGTTGCTCGTAAGCTCCGGCAACGACTTCGTGGTGAACGCCTGGAAGTGGTGGATGCTGATACCAAAGTGCAGTAGGATCGACTGTCGAGCCACGCAGACCTGGTGCAAGACGCGCTCGATATCCCCGTGCACGAGTTGCGACCTCCGCCACAGTGTTTCGCTCAGGGACATCAACTCCGACCGCTCTCGAGGGTCTTTGACCGCCCACGGTCGAAGCGTCCAGCGGCTCTGCTACTTTGAACAGCTCGACTTGCTGCCGGGGGGGGGGGGGGCGAGTTCAATGCGCTGGGTTGGGACTTGAGGTCTCGACAGGTTGCGCTCAAGCTGTCAGGCTACCATGCGCCTCTTGTCGGTGTGCAGATCAAACGGAAAGAACCACCACCCGCGGCTGCCAGGGCGGCTTTAACGTCTGGGACATCACGCGAAGCAACGCGAGCTCCGCAGCCTTCAGCACTTCGCACGCTTGTCAACTGGAATCGGTTGATCTGGAATGCCACCAGTTCACGGTGAACCAACAGCGTTCAAAGGGATCCGTTCAGCCGCGATCTGCGGGTCGTCACATCAGTGAGCTGCACTTTGCAACATCTTCGGAGTAGGCGAGTGCATCAGTTCGACGAGGTTCCTTTCGCGAGACTTTACTTTACACTGCCAACAAGTTCGTGGTGGTTACTGGCTCTGTTTGCGGTCTTGGGATGAAGAGACCGAGTTTTGCAGCGAAGAATTCACGCACGTGGGGAAGACCGGCGTACATTTGTCTGCAGATGGAGCGTCGGGGACTCGAGAGCAGGTGCGACGTCCCAGAAAGAAGCCGTCTCCATGGCCTCATCTCCATCTTCAGCTGTGCTGCCCATTCCATAGGATGCAGCCACATCGCCGTCGAGATCGACACAATCGAGCCGGAATGAACGGAGCTTCTAGCCTGCGCGCACGATGCGATGCGGAGGGAACTCGTCGTGGTATCGGAGCCGGGGGCGTTTGGCGTGTTAAACTGCCGGGCCTTCAGTGTGCAGTCGTGGGGCTTCAATGCTGCTCGGGGAACAACCTCGTCGTCTTCATCCGGACGCCAGGACGAGTGCCATCTCCGCCATCGACGACAACTCCACCAGGTCCTCGAAAGGCATTCAAATTCTTGGCCAACTCATCAACATCCCCGGCGGCATCGCAACCACTGCGCACAGTTTCCACGCTTCCATCGTCGCCACGGTGGCTGCCAATCCAGACGGAATGAACATTTTGCCTCGGGACCTGGAGACGCTCGCGCATTGTCGCTTCGACCAGGCTTGCACCAGCCCGGATTGACACATCTTCCGCTCGTTCTGGGCCCGCTGGTGCTCCTTGAGCTCCAGACACGTAGCCAGCCCCGTCGCCGACGTCACGTCCAGCTTCTTGCAAGTTGCAAACAACAATACCTTTTGGTCCAAAACCCGCAAGATTTGTGACTGGAATGTATTTGTGTCATTATGTGGACCACTTTGTGTACTTTTACGCAAATTGTGCTGCATTGGCCACCAGGAGACTAATCTGCTGTGGACCATGGCGACGGCGATGGGGGCGTTCGAGATCCTACGCGCGACGCGGCAGTTGCCAGTGGTGGAGAAGGATCTGGTGTTTGGGCGACGCTCAACGGACGCAGCGGCCGCGCGCTCCACTGCAGGCGCGGCGTGGGGAAAGAGTGCGCGCAAGTGGGTGGCGGCCTCTTCTTCCGCTTTCGAGCGCGAGTTCGGCGACGCCATGCCGCGCGAGCTTCGCGCACTGGTGGCCGCTTCCTTCGACGTATTCGTTCGCGCGCAGACGCAGCAGCTGGGAGCCGTAAGCGTGGCACGTGCCAGCCGCGAATACCGCGAGGCACTCAAGACGTGCGTATTCGCGCTAGAGGACCGTCAGGAGGGCGACGCCGACGAGGAAGGCGGGTTCCTGGATCTGCTCAAGGCGTCGCTAGCGCTGTGGCATCTGTGTGAGTTACTGCTGCTGCGCGGTGGCGCGCGCGGAGGCGACCGCACGCTGGCCTACGACCTGGCCCTGTGGCTGCAAGAGCACTACTGCAGCGCGCTGCTGGAGCGCACGCAGGAGGAGAGCGAGCGGCTTAAGAAGCAGGAAAAGCCTGAGAAAGAATCGGCCTTCTGGTCCACGGTACAGAGCCTCGTGATGGCTGGAAGTGGCCCCAGCGCCGCGACGCTACTGGCGACGCACTCGAGCTACAAGTCGCTCTTCTCGCGCGACGCCGGCTCGCTCACGGGCGCGTCCATGAAGGCAGCATTCCAGGCTGTGCAGAGGCTGTTACTGTCCATGCCTGGACGCGCAGGATCGGATACTAGCAATGCAGCGGAGTGGAAGACCTGGAACGACGCGTGCCAATATTTACTCAACACGGACGGATACGTCAAGTCGAACGCGGGGCTAACGAAGCTGCTGGACATTATGATGGCCAAGGAGGAGGCGTTGAAGAGCCATGCGACGAGCTGGTACGAGCTCATGATGGCGCGGCTGTTCCTGGACGAGCCCAAGACCACCGCGCACCGCTTCGAGTTCCTGATGGCCAACTGCTTCCGCGCCTACCATCCCGAGGAGGAAAAGATGGGCAACTTCGACTGCATCATCCTGGCCATCATGCAGTACGACATCCAGAGTGCGTTGCAGGACATCACCGCGCTGGGTTTCTCGTGGATGGCCGCGCACCTGACAGACCTGCTGCAGAAGAACAACGTTATCGTGGCCGACGAACTGGTGCCGCAGGCTGAGTGCACCTTGCGAGAACGTTTCTTCCTGCAGTACGCCATGGAGATCGGCGCGAGCAGTGGCATGTGGCAGTTCGCCGTGCGGTACTACGAGTACTGCCCCAAGTTTGGCGCCATTGCCATCCGCTGCGCGTTGGAGCGCGAGCCTCTGCAAACGGACTACAAGACGGAGCGGCTTCTTGCGTACTGCCACGGGAAAAGGCTGCTGGCACCGACTCATCGGCACATCACACTTCAGAGAGCGCAGGAGTGCAAGACCCAGAAGGAATACGCGTCGGCTTTCCAGTGGATGCTGCGCGGGAACCACCTCGATGAAGTTGATGCTCTTTGCGACGAAGTTTTGCAGGAGTGCAACGACGCCAGCTCGTTAACTGCGTTGCACGAAGCAGTGCAGTTTATGGAGGCGCACCCCGAGTTTGCGCGGCCACAGAAGTTGGCGTGGCTGGTGCGATACCGCGAGTTCCACCTGGTGCTCGATGACTGCGAGTCTTTGCGAACACAACTGAGGACTGGCGATTCTCTTAGCACTAAGGAGGAGCGTGGACGTGTTGAAGCCAAGCTTCGGTTTGTATCCATGGAAGCGGCCAAGCGGCTCGATTGGCTTTTTAGCTCACCGGAGGCCCCCAAGGTGCTGCGCTCTGAGGTGCTCCGACAAGCGGAGCGTCTACTGAAGGAATCCCCGACTGTATTCGGATCGCGGCACCTGTACTCGCTGATGGCGTATCTGCAGCAGCTGGACCGTTCGTTTGATCGCCAAGAGTTTTACGAGTCGGGCTCGAACAAGCAACTCAAGGAACGCATCGAAAGTTTGATTTCTCGGAACCTGGCGGAAGCGATGCTGCACGAAGCTACTGCAAGTGGATGCGGCGCTGCCTCAGCGGCGGGCCATGAGTCAAACCCTGCGCTGGTTGCTCAGCAAACCTATTTGCTCGCAGATGCGTCTTTCACCCCAATGGAGGAGTAGATCAAGCTTGTAATTCGGATGGGTGGTCCTGTGGTTGGAGGGTCGAAGAGCTCGCTCGAGTCGCTCCCAGTTCGCGAACAATGTCCTCGACTGCTTGAAGAGCTGATTGCTGTCGGACGAGTCGAGGTGGCGACGAAGCCTTTTGGCGCGGTGGCCCTAGCTCGGGGACTAGAACGATTAAGCGGACCAAAGATACGTTAGAGAAATGAACCGACATGCACTCGTCAGTGTAGTTACCTTCAGCTTCTGCAGACGCCGGGTTGCCTGCTCTCCTGTGGGTCAGGAGCGCACCGCAGTTAATTCTCGTTGGCCGGGGTATAGGTCAATCAAACCGAGGGTGCAAGTACCTTCGATACATCACGTCACCTCGTATTTGCTCGCTCTGAATGGTAACCTGCTCAGAGCGGGTCAGTGTCGGATGAGCGCATGGGTTGAGCAGCGTCGTACATTTAGCGTCGAGTTGAGGCGAGAATCCTCCAGCAGGAACGATCGAGTGGTCTGTGTTGAACTGTGTGTGAGATTCCTTAGCACGACAAGCAAGCATCGGAGACTGCAATCCATCAGACCTTGCCGCCCCCGAGATACTCTGCAAGGTCGACAGTGACAACTCCAAGACGATTGTAGCCGCCAGCCGAGTTCGAGAGTTGGCGAACTGAGATGCGGAGATTGCAGGTTTTCAGTGTTTTCGTTTGGGGCTCGAGCTTGAGAATACAGTTAGCGACAGCCACTGGGGCATCCCAGACAACTCTGTTTGCGCTCAGCACGCCGCAGCTCTCAGTGGTCCCGCTGTGCACAAACGTCGCCGATGCGAGCTTCCACTTGCAGTACACTTGCGCGTCCGGGTGGGGGATGTTGGAGCATCCATGGATGACGAGCTGGATGTCGAACACGACCTGGTGGGATGCATCTTTGCCGGGAGACAACCGGAACATGTCCACGGGCGCTGAGAACTCAACAACCAACCTGCAAACGGTTTAGAAATGGCCACACAAAGACGACACTTTTCAGCTAATTTTGGGCCTTGAAAGCGCTTGCGTTTTTAGTTTTGTTGTCAAGTGTAACAGCAGTCGTTCCGATGCTGCTGAGTCGTGTTCTATCACAATGAGCTCTTTCAGAGGT
>JAABLL010000443.1:0-14951 GCA_012295475.1 Phytophthora gonapodyides | reverse complement strand
GAGACTGCGCAGCTCGAAGCGGATCGACTACGAGCCGATGCACTTCGTAAAAATGCCAAAAGGGCATCCAGTGCTCAATGGAGGTGATAGGATTGGTACACGTACACATTGGTATTGATAAAAATGAAATTTATACAAATTCTTGAGCAGTTTTTCATTCGAAAGGGGTTGGAAACGAACGCAGTCTCCTCACTATTTTAGTATTTTATTTGCCAAACCGACAGGAAGTGTCCGAAGGCGTCTGCAGTTGGGCAAACCTCTTCAGCCGTTGAGTCGCCATGGGGTCGGAGCGGAGGTTGGAGAGGAAGTTGCGTCGCAAGGAGGAGAAAAAGGGTCTTGTCGATGACGCGGAGGTTTCCAGTAAGGTTGATGTTGCGCCAGGTGAGCTGGAAGACCCGACCGTTCCAGTTGATGGTGTTGCTGCTCCGGCTGCGTCTGCCTCTTCCTCAGACCCAATGGAAGAAGGCAAGACGCAGCGTGTGATGCCGATCGGCGAACTGCCGTCACGACAGAAACCCAAGACGGGGAAATCTCCTCGTAAGAAAAAGAAGAAGCCGGAAGACGAGCAGGAAGCCGAGCCAGTTGAGTTCCGTGTGAACGGCATCCTAGTGGACAAAGACGTCAAAGGAGGCGCCAAGAAGAACTGGATGGGCGTCTACATGGTCCTCTTCCGAACCAGCACGCCCATGGGCCAGCGAGTGGCTTTTATCCTGATTGGACTGGTGACTATCAGCGTCTCGGTTGGTAAGTTTTTCGCTTCAGTTTTGTACTTCAGTCAGCGTTTGTACAGCTCTAATAAGTCCGACGTGTTTTCCTCAACGTCAGCTGTTCTCGACAGCGTTAAAGAAATTCGGTACGCGGCATTTATTCAACTAGTTTTGGTGGTTCGTTTACTAATTTTCTTGTCGACGGGGACAGAGAGAAGATTGGCGATTCTCTGCTGGCTATCGAGTTAGGATTCACCATCCTGTTCTCGGTCGAGTTTGGGCTCCGAATCGCCTGTCTGCGGAAGCCAAGTAGCTTCATCTTCAGCTTGTTGGGCTTCGTGGACATCTGCGCTCTTGTGCCCTCATACGTGGGCTACATCTTCCCAGAAGCGCGTCCACTGCTCCACTTGGCAGTGCTGCGGATCTTCCGCGTGATGCGCGTGTTTCGCTTGATGCGCCTTGCTCGCTTCGTGGATGCGAGCGCTGCGCTCACGGAAAACATCGACACGAATCGACGAAACATCGCCGTCTTCCTGGTCGCGTTGTTCACGGTGATTCTCGTCATCGGGTGTGCCATGTACCTCATCGAAGGCGACCGCCAATTCGGCAATATCCCCGTGAGCCTCTACTGGACTGTCGTGACCATCACGTACGTGGCTCTGTCGTGGTTAGTTGTGCCGGTACGGTTACTGTACTTACTTTTTGTTGCCTATGAAGGACTGTGGGCTACGGGGATATCTCCCCTCAGACCATCGTCGGGCGGATTCTAGCCACGCTCGTGATGTTCGTGGGCTACGGGATCATCGCTAGTCCGACGCTGCTCAGTGCTGCGCCGGTGCCACCGCCAACATCGGAGGTTCTCGACTGCCCAAAGTGCACAAAAGTCATGGAATGTGTGCGGTGCTTCCAGAAATTCCACCAGGAAAGCGCCAACTTCTGCTGCATGTGCGCTGAGCCACTACGGAAACCTGAAGTCAAAGTTCTCAAGGCGAATGGGGAAGAGCGGAAGCGCACGCCAAAGTCCCGCGCATCGATCACGGAAGCGAACGGATTCCCCAAAACTCCGATAACTTCGTCTGGAAATCCCGACGCTGTTGCAACCTTCGAGTCATCCCTTGATGAGGCGAAACCTATCCAGCCTGTCTTCGTGGATTTGGAAGAAACTAAACCTGCAGAACCCACCAGCATGAGTTGCTGACGAGGTAAGACACGATGATACCAGCCAACGTATTAAATATGTAAACGTTGCTGAGGTCGGGCACACAAGTTCGGGTTACGTTAGTTCGATCGTTCTCTTTCATCCTACTGGGCTACAGCAAAATCATCGAAGAATGGAGAAATGTATTCGTATGGCCTTAGTGTTGGGTTGGATATTCCAGGTCTGCACGAAGGTTGGAGGATGTTAGGGAGCTAGCATGACGGGGTCTTCTTCGGTGCGTAGCATGCTGAGAGAGGTTTCCAGGTTCAAGACACCGACGAGCTTACTGAGCCTCACCACGTAGACCTTCGTCCACGCGCTCATCGCGGCAATCTTGTGCACGCGGAAGAGATTCACATCCTCACCGACCTGTTCACCGTACAATGTCCGTCAGTGATATCCTTTTTACCGTTTTTGAAGCTTTCTTTTACCTGAGGGGGATAGCTTTCCACTGGGACAGATGTGAACGACCAGTCATGAAACGGGGGGCTCAGCTCCAGCTGTACCACAGACAAACACAAACGAGGTGATGGTCAGCCCTCACCCGCACTTGTAAGTTGGCGACACACTCGTCTTACAGTGTTTGAAAGAGAAGTGGCATCTTTGGGCTGGAAATTGATGAGCGAGTAGTCCTCAACCACAGCACTGTTTTTCTTGTCAATGTCGAGAATCTTTGACACCAACTTCTGAATTCGAAGCGAAACATTCGGGTCCTTGGCATCCAGCATCTGCACCAGAAAATCAAGGTTAATCATGATTTTATCTGCCCGCACAGTAGTGGATTGATAATACCTGTTTTCGGTGAGCAGCAATGAACCTTGCGACGCCAATTTCAAGATCGTATCTCCGAATGCAGCCCTACAGCACACACAAAAAGCAAGATAAAAGATCATAAAAACCTGCAAAGTGTTTGGACCAAGTTGCGTGCAAAACTTACAATTAGCATCTGGGTTTCAGCACCGTCACACAGCGGGAAGTACTCCTCCTTCTTGTGCGTGTTCTAGTAGCAAAGGGGGAACGCGTTAGACACAAGCTCTGCTGTATACAGTCCTCATAACCTGGGGACTTACCAGAGCTTGAATAGCTTCGTCGTACGTCGTTTCCTTCGTGAAGAATACTGGAATGGGACTCATATAGTCCTGGGCAACCTTCTGGCTTAAAACGTGCTCGTTCAAGTCGTAGCACACAGCGTGAAGACCCGCCCAGCCAGCCAACACGTCATAGATCGAAGGCGAGATGGCGCCACAGACGAAGTACGCTACCGTACACGCCGTCATAACGGGGACCATGTGACTCAACTGAGAGGTAAGTTCGAAGAAAATGACTGCAGTCGAGACCGTTTGAGTCGCTGAAGCGGCAAAGCATGCAGCGCCCACGACGGCGTACGTGGCTGGAGACTGCGTTGGGCTCCAGTACCGCATGAGCGTTTCTCCATACAGTCGACCGACGGCAGCTCCGATCGTGAACAACGGACCAAAGACACCCACCGAGATTGGCGCTCCGCAAGGCAAGAGAGACGTCATGAACTTGAGGATGATGTAGACGAACAGCGTCACCTGCGGGTAGTCCGAGATCTGCGTCCACTGCTTGAAGCTCAGATCCTGATCACGGAAGACCTCGTTGACGATGGACCGGTCGGAAAGCCGCATGATGCCCAGCGGATACGTCAAGATGGCAGTAGCCGTGCAAATTGACACGATGTGGACGGTCCGGCGCTTGAGCGACGGTCCGTTGAGGCCAAGCGTGGAGAACAGTTTGATCTGGGTCGACCGAAGCACCACGGCCAGCCGACAGAAGATGCCTGCGCCGATCTGAAAGTTCAAGAATGAAAACGTTTAGATAAAAGTTCAAGAACTCACGAGTGAAGAACGGGGAGCAACTTACCCCGGTGACGACTCCCAGCAGCACGAAGGCGAAGATTTCATAGTCCATGTCGAAGCCAGGAAACGTGGTTCGCTCAAACAGCACGTCGCGCTTGATGAACGTAATGACGTTGAACACCAAGATGCAGATAGAGGAGCAGATGATTCCTTCCCACAGACACTTGATCTCGTAGTACTTGGCCGTGACTTCAATGCTGAAGAGCAAACCGCCCAGCGGCGCGCCGAAGTTCGCCGTCGTACCGCAGGCCACAGCTACAAAAAACACACAATGCAGTTTAGTTCAAACCTCCTTTTCATGTTTTCACGCTAGTTTTTCCAGCACGTACCAGCGCGAATGAAGTTGTAGTTTTCCTGGCCAAAGTTGACGCGTCGGAAGAGCGCCAGCTTGCCCATGAGAAACCCGATCATCGCCATGAGGTGCGTGAACGGCCCTGCTCGACCCACCGACAGTCCGGAACCCGAGGCGATCACGGTACTAAGCGACTTGGCCACGAGAGTTCGGAAAGACAGCATGTCGCCGGGGTTCTGGTAGACTCCGGCGAAGAGCGCCCTCATGACTGGGATCCCCGATCCATCCGAGGCTGGCGAGATGAAGTGTCCGCAGCTGGTCGCGAGCATTGCCAACGTAACACACCAGCACAGCCAGCAGAGAAAACCCGCGAACGAGTCCGTCCCCACCGACTCGATGATGACACGGCGGAACCGGAAGAGCGTGCGCACCCAGTTGTCCACCAGCAGACTGCAAGACAGTAAAAGCGTTGTTAGGAGTTGGTGCTAAGTGTACAAGAAGGTCGTTTTGGTGGCTTACGCACCCGTAGGCTGCGGCCATGGACCCGAGGAGAACCAGGAAGAGCCACGTGATGGGCGAGTTCGGGAGCTGCTTGCACAGTCGAAGCGAGCGAACACAGAGCTGCCGCATCGTCAACTCCACCAAAGGCCGTTCGCCTCGCAGCAGCTTGTCGAAGTGCTCGGGCGAGTTGGCCCGGTACCACACATCTGCATGTACACCAAAGCAGACAGCTATGAGACGGGGGTCCTTACGGTGCAAGTTGTCCATACAGGGACGCACCAAAGTTGCCGCGCATGGACGATTCGTGCGAGTTGGCGAGCATGGGAGAAGGTTCAATCCGGCGCTTTCGATCGGATCGAGGCGCAGCGGAATGAAAGGTCGGAGAACTATCAGATCGCAGGCTCGAGCGCCTGCGATCGACTGTTGGTGTCTTCGTCCGTTTCAACGAGACCAGTTGAGATCCATATCCTTTCCTTCTTTCTTGACATGAATGGCTACAGCAATGGTCCTCGACGTTCCAGGGCTTTGCTGGGCACCGTTTTACAGTTGTAGAACGTCGAGGTGTCTTGCTTGATTTTCGTGGTGGCGTACCATATCATCAGACAGATGAGAAGTGCAATTGACGAAATCTTTCTCCTTTCAGCTTTACTGCGGAGGTGCCCATGCCGCATGGGCCATGCGTTTGTGAGCAGATCCCTACCAGTTGTTGCTGTCGTGGTGCTGGCAGCCGCAAATTGGTATCGGATTTGTGGGTTTGCCGCAGCCATCGTGGTGGTTGAAGGAGCCGATGGCGACGCAGATGGCTTAATTTGTCTCTAGTCGCCCGGCTCTTCTTGCGCGCGCTGAAGCGCTCGAGTTTGTCAGTGAAGAATTTGTGGGCTGGACGACGCAGAGAGGAATCCAGGATTCATGTTGAATGGAGCGATGCAGGTTCTGCTGCTGCTCGCTGTGCTAGCGGTGACATGGCAACCCGTGTTGTCCACACTCATGGAGGCCTCTGTCGTCTACTCCGACACCAACTGCCAGGGCACCCCCATCTACACCATACTGGAGGTGAGCGAGAACTGCACGAGCGACCGAGCGCTGTGTACTGCGAACGCCGACGAGATCAGTACGCAGTATGAGTCGACTAGCTGCGTGGACATCGATCGCCATGAGTTCGTGGCGAGCGTGTTCGGNATGTACACCAAAGCAGACAGCTATGAGACGGGGGTCCTTACGGTGCAAGTTGTCCATACAGGGACGCACCAAAGTTGCCGCGCATGGACGATTCGTGCGAGTTGGCGAGCATGGGAGAAGGTTCAATCCGGCGCTTTCGATCGGATCGAGGCGCAGCGGAATGAAAGGTCGGAGAACTATCAGATCGCAGGCTCGAGCGCCTGCGATCGACTGTTGGTGTCTTCGTCCGTTTCAACGAGACCAGTTGAGATCCATATCCTTTCCTTCTTTCTTGACATGAATGGCTACAGCAATGGTCCTCGACGTTCCAGGGCTTTGCTGGGCACCGTTTTACAGTTGTAGAACGTCGAGGTGTCTTGCTTGATTTTCGTGGTGGCGTACCATATCATCAGACAGATGAGAAGTGCAATTGACGAAATCTTTCTCCTTTCAGCTTTACTGCGGAGGTGTCTCCTCTTGCCCATGCCGCATGGGCCATGCGTTTGTGAGCAGATCCCTACCAGTTGTTGCTGTCGTGGTGCTGGCAGCCGCAAATTGGTATCGGATTTGTGGGTTTGCCGCAGCCATCGTGGTGGTTGAAGGAGCGGATGGCGACGCAGATGGCTTAATGTGTCTCTAGTCGCCCGGCTCTTCTTGCGCTTGAATTCAAGCGCTGAAGCGCTCGAGTTTGTCAGTGAAGAATTTGTGGGCTGGACGACGCAGAGAGGAATCCAGGATTCATGTTGAATGGAGCGATGCAGGTTCTGCTGCTGCTCGCTGTGCTAGCGGTGACATGGCAACCCGTGTTGTCCACACTCATGGAGGCCTCTGTCGTCTACTCCGACACCAACTGCCAGGGCACCCCCATCTACACCATACTGGAGGTGAACGAGAACTGCACGAGCGACAGAGCGCTGTGTACTGCGAACGCCGACGAGATCAGTACGCAGTATGAGTCGACTAGCTGCGTGGACATCGATCGCCATGAGTTCGTGGCGAGCGTGTTCGGCGGCTTCCCTTACGTCATGATGGACGTATACGAAGAAATGGGGTGCGAGACATTGCAGTACGCGAATGCGTTCCTGGCGGCAGGTATCTGCGAGCGATCCGGGTCTGGCAACCGATCGATCTCGTCGATCGCCAGATTGAACGAAAATGGCTCCGCAATGATGGTGCTATTCGGCGACACTCACTGCGGCACGGAGACCGCCGAAGCGTATCCGACCGCGAGCGAAATCGACAACCACGAGTGCTTCGGCGGTGAAATCATCAAGTTTTACTCCAGCGTGAGCCCCACCGACAACTCCAATAGCTCCAGTATCTCCAGCGGTTCCAGTAGTTCCAGCGGAGGGTCATTGTTGGACGGCTCAGTTTCTACGATAGCAGAGATAGCGGAGCCTTCCACTGGGCTCGGTACCGCAGGTATTGCTGGCATCGTTGTCGGCAGCATCGTGTTCGTCGGACTTCTTGTTGCAGCGTTCATGTGGGCGCGTCGGTCCAAGTCAAAGCGGTGGGTCCCGTCGGAAGAGATCGAGAGCCCTGTGGATCCTCAGCGCGACGACAGCAAGCTCAACCCGTCGTACATGTCCGAGACGGAGCGAGAAACCATGGCGGACGTTCACGTACCGCGAGGCTCGGGCATGCCGTACCGAGAAAACTCGAGTCTAAACGGTCTCTGGGACGACGAAGCCATCGTGGCTGTACGGATTCCACGCAACAAGGTGTTTGTACACGATCTCATCAGCCGAGACGCGTACGCGGAAGTGTTCAAGGGCACGTACAATGGCCAGCTCGTCACTGTCAAGTCGCTGCTGCCACAAACGCGGAGGAACGTCGAGTGCGTGACGGAGTTCTGCTCCGAAGCCAAGATGCTAACAACCATGGATCACCCTCGAGTTGTACAGCTCGTCGGGGTTGCTTGGGACTCTCGAACGGATGTTTGTATCGTGTCCGAGTACTTGGACGGCGGCGACTTACGCGGCCTCCTTGACTCGTTCCTCGAACTGAGGCATCCCGTGGGCTTCGACTACGACAAGGTGAAGATCGCGCTGCATGTTGCGCACGCGCTCACGTACTTGCACTCTTTGGAGCCTCCAGTAATCCACCGCAACTTGAAGTCCAAGAACGTGCTGCTGACGTACGAGCTGGACGCGAAACTGACCGACTTTGGCATCTCACGAGAGCAAATGGACTCGACCATGACTGCCGGCGTCGGGTCGGCGCTGTGGATGGCTCCAGAAGTGGTCATGGGGCACCGGTACGACGAGAAAGCCGACGTCTTCTCGTTCGGAGTGCTTCTTTCCGAGCTGGACGTCCACACCTTGCCATACGCACACGCCGACGCTCAAAGCAACTCGCGTCACAAGATGCCCGAGTCTTTGATCCTGCAACAAATGGTGGCTGGAAACCTACAGGTGCAGTTCTCACAAAGCGGCTCAGGGTCAGCCCAAACATTGGGAAGGGCGTGCGTTGCGGTTGATCCAGATCAGAGACCGACGGCGGCGGAGTTGCTCTACAAGCTTCACACGATCCTGACTAGGGAAATGTAGCTGTATGAAGAACTTTTGGTTTGTACGAATGGTCTCGTTAATATGATTCTGGGTCAAAGACATTCAAATACTGACAACTGGTACATTTCATTTCTCCTTACGGAAGCTTTGGACGTTAGTCAGTCCATTCGATCTACTACTAGTAAGATGCAACACCACACCACGCACTCATTGTACAACATATCACCACTAACAGAGCGACAAGTTAGTCGAACGACTCGACAGGGACGCTTTCTGTGACCGGGGTTGCTGTCGTCAAGAGGTTGTTCATCACGTTGACGATCAGAGAGGAGCGACGACTGCCGAACTCTGTCACAAGCTCCTGCATCTGCAGGTGGCCACGCTCGCCGATGAAGTTTTGCGAGAGGTCCAGCAGAGTGAGTCGAGACTCCCCAGCGATCGGATCCCTTGGGAGGGCCATCGCGTCGTACAGGTCCATGACGCCGTCGTCCGAGATGCAGTTGCCCACCAGCGACAGCGTGTGCAGCCTCGGGAACTTGCTGGACGGGCCGACCAGCACATTGGCCACTTGACTCGTCACGTTGTCCTTCAAACCCTCCGAGTAGCAGAAGTTGAGCGAAAACACGACCAGTTGGGGCAGCGCAGCATTGCTCAACGCATCCAGCATACTGCGGACCAACACGTTGCGTGCGACGAGCGTCTCCTCGTCCTGGAAGTTGAATTGCTGCGCCTGCACACGTCCAGCCAGCGAAAATGTCTCCAGGTTGGGGAATCGGCCAAAGAACGACGCGCGGGCAGACGGAGACAGCTTCAACAGCGACATGGTCGACACTTCAATGGTCTTGACAAGTCCTGGGAGCTGCGAGGCCGCCTGGGAGCACGTGGCCGCGCACTGCAAGACATCGGGTGCTGCCAGGAAGGAGCAAACGTGCTGCAGCAGGTCCCGGTTGCCGTCGAAGAACAGCGGGCTGGACGAAGCGGCGTCAGCCTCAGTCGACTCATAGCGGGCGCGCTTTCCATTGAGCGGCTCGTCGACTGCGCCGCACTTGCGCTTGCGAGTCTCCAACACCTGCGACTGCACCATGGCGAACGCGGCGTCTTCTGTAGCTGCGAGGTTGTTCAAGTGCAGCTTGACCACCAGCGAGTGGAGTCGGCGACTGAGCGTCTGGGGATTGCGGTATTCCCATGCCGAGAAGGCCTGGGAGTACAAGGCCAGCTCAGCACGACGGCCGATATATGAGATCTTGTCATCCACCTTGCCGTACTTGGACTTGAGCAGCATCAATCTGAAGTGGCATTGACACAGCGAACTGTCAGTGCCAAGAACGACTTGATATCACAACTGAATCAGCAGGTCGTACATGTGCAGGAGTACGCTGCGTCGAGCACTAAGGTCGACGGTGGAGTGCCAACTCTGCTTGGCGGCGGGGTGTACGGATGACCACGTTGAAGCGATGGCGGGGGCAGTGCTGGTACTCATGGTCGGGTTGAAACCGTGGGGTGTAAGTACTAACGCCGTTGTCGAGCGCAGTAAGTAAGGAGAGGGGACTCCGGTTGACGCGGACCGGAGTAAAGAGGAAGTGGCGATCCTGCGGCGACTGGAGCTGCGGCCCGTGAGTCAACGATAAGACGCATTGACCAGCACTGCTCTCCCAACAGCAGGTGCCGCCCAGAAAACCACAGAAACAGAGCTCTCTTGTCCGCTCCTGCCACGTAGAGAGCACCGACGCCGCTCCCACCGTGCTCACAAGTCGCAGATTGCACATGTGCCAATTTACCTACGCTGAACCAGCTGGTTCGACGGCATGTGGTTCGCGCGAAGAGGAAATGTTGGAAATGCTGCTCCGCCGCTGCACCGATGCTTATCGGAGCCTGCCAGCCGCGCCATGCTATCCAGGCAGAAGCGCAGGGAATGATACTGGTGGGTTTCGCTTGGTCACCTTTGGCGGCCATAGAATGCTGTCTGCGAGCATTACGCCATGGCTGCGCCGCGCCATTCGTGGCACTGTCACTCACTGCGCCCCCAAGCACCGCTCCGAGCGATTCGCTCGTCCAGCTGAAGGGTGAACATCTTGAAGTCAACCTCTCCGTCTTACCCGTGTTTCGAACTGAGGTGATCCTCTGCCTTGCTCTGTGACCAGCTTCCATTGCATTACACAACAGACGCAGCATTGACCAGCATTGCAGCAGACCAGTTACTTCGACGTACGTCCTTCTTGCTTGGGTGAAGATATCGCCTATCATAGCACCCGCGCTGCTGCTACGCTGGGAGTGGACAGATACGCCGTGGAAACTGAGCTCTTCGACCCTGTGCGTTAAGATCGTTGCAGATGCCTTGCCGCGGTCTCGAGTTTCCCAACACCTGATGCAATCTTCGTGGGAACTAGGCAGCATTGTGCTGGTGCTGGAGCTCTCTCTCCAACTCATCAAGCTTCTTGCTCAGGTCAGCGAAGCGCCTGCCGTGCATCACATTCAAGCTGCGGAGAGCAGAGGCTGACAGGTTGGGCTTGTCGTTGTCGGTGTTCGCGGCACCTCGTGTGTGATCCTGACGCAGCAGACCAGCGAGATTGTCGACCAGGCCGTGCATCGCTCGCGATAAACTCATCATGTCGGCGCGAAGATTGGAAAACTGTCGCTTGGCATCATTCACCCATCGAGGCTCCCTTGGTCCATTGTCACCGTGTGAAAGTCTCTCGTCGAACTGCTCCTGTAGATGTTGCGATTGTGCGAGTAGCTCGCCCCAGCGGCTTGTCGCCAGCTCGATTTGCCTGAGGTAGCTGTCCACCTGGTGATCTCTAGCGTCGCCTCCGATGGAGCTGTCTTCTAAACGCTGAGATGCTGCGACAACCAGGGCTTTCGTATCTGTGAGTTGCTGCTTCAGGTTTTCCTCCACTTGTTGAAGTAAGCGGCGTTGCTGCAGCTTCAGCATGTACTTCTCGAGCATTGTCATGTATTTTCTGATGTCATCATCGCGATCAGCAATGGCGCTCTTGTAAACGCTCGTCGCTTTCAGCAAGTCTTTGTTTTCGAGCTCCACTCGCTTGCACTGCTTCTGAGCCTGTTCGGCTGACCTGCGGTGACCCTGAACTTCTTCGAAGAGCAATCGATTACTTTCACGAAGGTCGTGAAAGTCGCAGTGCAGTTCCTCACAAGACGCCTGGACAATGAATCGATGGACAGCGAAATCCTCGTCAGCATTGTTCAACCAACTTTCAACAGGGACACAAAAGCACCTTGTGCTCCCGGAGAATCTCAACGTCATGACTCGCTCGCAGAAGCTCCTTCTCCACTTCTCCAGACCTGGTCTTGAGCTCCTTGATCTCCACTTGAAGCGCGTTCACTTCGCTCGAGTTCCTCACTCGCAGCTCTTCGCATCGGTTTGCCCGCCTTTTCTCGTTCTCCTGCGCAACACCACACGCTTAGTTCGCACTCGCAACGAGAAACCAACGCGAATTCCAACCTGTATGTGAGTCAGCTCCTCTTCAGCTTGACTGTCACGTTGAGAGCGATGAAGCTTTGCGTGAGTCTCCAGCTCGTAGATCGTGTCCATGGCTCTCTCTAGGTCCCTCTTGAGGTCACGCATCGCCCTCCCTTGGTCCTCAAAATGCGACGATAGCTTCGTATTCTGCCGCTGGAGACATCCAATCTCTTCTTTTTGCTCTTGTTTCTCCCTGATCAGGCTGTCCAGCTGCGCTTGCAACTTCACCTTCTCCTCGCAGTCGCGCTGTGGGGCGACCGACGCTGGCTTAGTATCGACTCCGTCGGCTCTGTCTTGCCTGTCTGTTGCGGTGGCCTTGGCCTGCTGAAGTTGGGCCCTCAGCTCGTCCACAGTCTGGATCCAGAACTCGGTCTGTCGGTGCAGTTCATCCTCGCGCGCCTTCAACGCGGCTTGCAGCTGCGTGAGCTCCCTCAGCACGCTCTCGTCGGTGAAGCCCTCACCGTTCTGCAGGAGTAGCACCAGCTCTTCTAAGCTGTTGATGCGCAGTGACTTGTTGAAGTTGGCCTTCTCCAGGCGCTCGATCTCGGCGCGGTCCTGCTGAAGCAGACGACCTCGTGGACGTGGGGACGTGTTGTTGCTGCAGCTTGAAGAAGAGGACTCCATGGGCGGATTACTTTGCGCTTTAGTGGGGGAAATGGGAAATGCACATAGTGAAAGTAGAGCCCGCACTTGCGAGCATCCACTGCGCGCGAGACATAGTGAAATGGAGTGCAACGCAGATTTGAGTGCGGAATGGCAAGATGAAGTTGAAGCAAGAGTGATGGTCTCACTTCAACTGGCGTGCTATACTTGAAGTTTGTATGGCCGATCGACACAATACTTTCATTGGCCGATATTCGTAAGAAGAAAAAGTATGGCGAGCGGCGAGATGGACGGCGACGCCCACGCGTATCTCGGCGCGCTGGAGGCTGTGGACCACCGGCAGTTCTCAGTCTACCCGGACGGCAAGGTCCTGACGTTGCCACTCATCTACCTCCCCGACATTGTGCGTAAAATCTCCCTGTTCAGACTCGCACGCGGCTCTAAATGTTGTTATTCCTGCAGGTTTTGTTCCCGGGCGATGATCTGCCACTCCGGATGCTGTCGGAATCCACTGTGGAAAGCATCCGTGAGCTGCTCTCGACTGATGTCGCTCTGTTGGCAGTGCTGCCTTCCCACCAAATAGGAACGCAATATGGAGCCACAGTTCGTGTCGAAAGGTTCAGTCTGGAAGACCGCAGCGCCAGGATGACTGGAGCTGCGAGGCAGCGCTTCCGGCTCAAGCAGAAACTGTCAGCTATGCCAAGCGCCCCCCTCCTATGGGGAGAAGTGGAGATCCTGCCACAGGACAGAGCTCAGTCGGTCCCGTTCGACAACTTGTGCTGGCGTCGGGACGACAAGGAGGAACAGGACAAGCAGCAGAGCAGGAAGAGGAGTATGCGTAAACTACGTGAACGGCAGTTCCCGGCGTACTGGGGCCGCAGCACGTATGCACTGTACGATGCACAGATGCTGGTGCAGAAGATTCAGAACATGCTGCTGTCGAACATTCATGGCGAGTGGTTTCGAAAGCCGCGGACGGAACGACCGGATGAGCGCGAAGGCGAAGAGGACGACGAGAAGTCGTCATTGGTGCACTACTTGGCGCTGCCAAGTGATCGACAGGATCCGAACTTGTTCGCGTACTGGGTCGCTGGTAATTTACCGCTGGATACTATCGAGCGCCTGGAACTTCTGAGTATGAACTCCACTGTGAGGTTGCTGCGCCGCGAAATCGAGTTACTCGAGCAATTGGAGGAAGATATCTTCTGCTCCACGTGTGGCTCTTTCCTCGCCACCACTCGCGAGATTTTCAGTATGACGGCGCGTGGTACAGCTGGAGGCACCTTCGTCAATCCTGGTGGCCATGTCTTCCAGGTGTTGACACTTCTCGAAGTCGACCGTGCACACGTGTTCGTGGATATGAGGCGTAGCACAGAGGACACTTGGTTCGCTGGCTACGCGTGGAGTGTTACGCACTGCAATTCATGCTACCAACATCTTGGATGGCGCTTTGAACGAGTGGAATTGACGCGGTCGCCCGCTACCTTCTTCGGGTTTCGACGAGCTGCGCTCACTCGATCTCGAGAATTTCGTCGAGTCGATCCCCGATCTCTAGGCTTGGATGGATACGACACGGAAGACTACGAAGAATCGGTGCCCTCCAGTGATGGCAGCTCCACCACCAACAGCGAAGAGAGGCCTCTACTGTTGAGCACCGAGTAACAAGAGCTACGATCGTGGTTTGAGGGCTGCTTCAACGGCATTTTTATTGGTTTATTGTATGGAAGCAGTGCGAGCCGAAGAGAGGCCCAACACGAGCTGTCCTCCCAGTGTACGCTCAGCTGCGCTTGCGTGCGAGCTGTGCTGTGCTTAGTTGTCCGAGACGATCCACGAGTCGAGGGCGCGCGCGTAGTTGCTGACCTCCTCAGGGGTGAACCACATCGTGATCTCGTGCTTGGCCGAGTCGGGGCCGTCCGAGCCGTGCACAAGGTTGCGGCCCGTGGAGATGCAGTTGTCGCCGCGCAGGGTGCCGGGGGCAGCCTGGTTGGGGTTGGTGGCGCCCAGGATCTTGCGACCCGTGAGGATCACGTCCGTGCCCTCCCAGACCATGCACACGATGGGGCCCGAGGTGAAGTACTTGACGAGACCCGGGAAGAACGGGCGCGCAGAGAGATCGGCGTAGTGGGACTTCGCGCGTTCCTCCGAGGCCGTCATGAGCTTGAGCGCCACGAGCTTGTAGCCCTTCTTCTCGAAGCGGCCGATCACCTCGCTCACCAGGCCGCGCTGCACGCCGTCAGGCTTGATGGCGATGAACGTGCGCTCCGTGGACGTGCCGGGCACGCCGGCCAGGGGCGTCACGGGCTTGGCGGCGGCCTTGTTCTCGGCCACGGGAGCAGCGGTCAGCGCGAAGGCAGTGACACCGGCGGCAGCGGCCACGGCCAGCACGGCGGGGTTCTTGATGGCCGAGGCGGCGCGCGCCTGCGTGGCGAAGGTGCGGCTGGCGCTGCGCTTGGCGGCGGAGGCGACGCGGCGGGACACACGGGAGAACATCTTCGAGGCGGCTTGGGGACGACTGCAAAAGGACAAGTGAGCCCTGGAGCGGCGCTTGGCGGCGAGTCTGTGGCCTCAAATCCTCGTTGGGGTACGTCAGTATCTTGGCGTCGTACCGTCGTCATTTTGTCAAA
>JAABLL010000442.1:0-14953 GCA_012295475.1 Phytophthora gonapodyides | reverse complement strand
TTGCGCACAGGTGGATTGTCGCGAGCGTTGGACAAGTTGGATTGCACTTTAAAGCGGCGTTGAAGCTCGCGTCTCACCCGTTTGAATGCGGGCAGACTTGAAAACGAGCGAGTGTCATGAACGCCGCCGGCACGTCAAGCCGCAGCATGCAATCGGCGGAAGAGAGAAAGGCGGAACGGCGGCGCCGAAATGCCGAGGCTGCGCGCCGGTATCGTGCACGGCGGACACCTGCCGATTGCGAATGGCGCCGGCAGCGAGATCGTGTACGGTATCGAGCGAGACGGGATGAGGCGGCCGGAATGACGTCGTCAACGCCAGCTGGAGCACCGAGCGCTCTGGACGACGTCGAAGTGGAGGATGAGGTCGATGTGCACTTGACAGACGCGTGGGCGGACGGCGGAATCCCGCAACTGCGGTCAGTGCCAGCAGAGATTCAAGAGAGCGTGCTCAAGCGACTGCGTGGCGCATTGGGCGCGTCAGGCCTGGATGAGACGGTGTGCGCGGTGTGCGACGAGTGGACGTTGCGCACGGAGTGCCGCACTATCGACGTCGAAGACAGCGAGCAGGTCAGTGCGATGCAGAGTCTTCTCGGCGGTCGAAACGACGACTTCTCTCCGGCGCTAGCGAGCGAGTACGATTGCTCAAGCTTGCTCCCTGAGCTTCAAGGTATGTTACTGTCCAAGAGCGGCGTCGACACGGAGAGCCGCACGATGCACGTTTGCAAGCAGTGCGGCGACAGGTTGCGCAAGCAGCAGGTCCCGAAGTTGGCGATCAAGAACGGATTTTGTATCGGTGTGCTACCGGCCAACATGCAGCAGACGACGCTGCCAGAGCGCGTGATGACACAGCTTGTGTCGGTGGTAGCAGTCACCAGAGTCATGCGTGGCGGAGCACACCGCGCGATCCGTTCACATTGTCTGGCCTTCGACGCAACACCAGGGCCGCCAGCTACGTTGCTGCCGACACCGATGCGCGGCGTCACCTCGTATCGCGTCGTGCTGGCAGGCCCGTTCACGACGGTCCAGCAAGCGAAGATCCGGAAAATGCATCGCGTGCGGCGCCAAGTCGTGGAAGATCTACTTGGTTTCTATCAAGCTCACAATCACTTGTACGAGGACGTCGCCGTCGATTGCTCACGGCTAGTCGACGACCAAGTTCCTGAAGACATTTTGTGCGAAGCGCCCGACGCTCACATCGAGGCTGAAGATGTTGATGTCGAAGGCAGCCGCGTTGGGGCCGTCTCCGATAGCGACGCGACGGTCGCAGAGGACGAAGTCTTGGAGCGGCGTGTGGTGTTTGTGTCCGACGATCGAGAAGTTGCGGCTGGCAGCGAGCATTCTGCAACGGGCAGCCACGATGGTGGAGTCGACAGCACACATGCGACGACTGTCGAGTCATTGACCGAGGCTTCGTCCGCGCCGCAATTCCTGGTGCGCCACTCCAGCCGGTTTTCGTCGCGCCAGAATGCGCTCTTCGCGCAAATGTTTCCCCATCTATTCCCTCATGGACGTGGTCATCCTGGCGAAGCGCGGCTGGTTCCAGTCTCGCTCGAAGCTTGCGTACGTCACTATGGAATGCTCAGCTCGCGTCGATTTGCAGAATATGAGCTGTTCATGCTAGCCGCGTTCGACCACACCTCCCTCCAGAAGATGTACATGCAGGTCGAGCTGAAGTGCAAGCGGAGCCCAGCAGTGTTCGAACCCTTCAGCGACGTCTCTGAGGTCGACCTTGCGGACGCCCTGCACCGGAAAGAGCTCCACCGGCAAGGACGGACGGCTGCGCCCCGCGGGGCCCAATCGGCTGCCGACCGACTGCTGCATTCGGTTGAGCTGAGTGGCGGCGCAATCTGGGGCTCCGACGCAGAGCGCGCGCAGTGCCGGCGGCGTGCTTTCGCCTACCAGGCGCGCTACGGCCAGCCGGCACTGTTCGTCACGCTGACGCCGAACGTCGCGGAGTCTTTTGTGATGGCTGTCGCGGTACCAGTCCTGCGGACCGACTGACCTATTTGCTGCGGGCGGTGAACGACGCCCTGCTCGAGGAAGAGCTCCGGCGTCATGATCGACGCATGCAAGAACGGCTGGGCCAAGCGTTCCAAGCCTGAAGAGAGTGGAACCAAGAGATGACGCTAGCTCCCCGACCTGATTCGTGGAACCGGAAAGTGAGGAGCGGAAGCAAGCAGTAGGAAGAGCTGGCTGGTGGGTAGCGCTGGCCAAGCTCAGTCGTGAATCTTCTTCGTAACTAACAAGCAGAACTCTTTTGCATTTACGTTACCAAGGCCAAAGCCCCTCTGCTCTTGCCGTTCTAGTCTACACTACGCGCTGCTCCTCGTCGGTCCAAGCTACTCACGACCGCGGCGAAGAGGAACCGCGACAAGTTGGTGGAGAAGCAGGGTAGCTTCTTACTGACAAGGAACGGCGCCTAGACTGAGGCGTGACAAGAAACGAGGGCGTGGGGATCTCCATGAGCTCAACGAGAACACCCGACGACGGGCCGGGCGAGGGCTCGGCGAGAGGACGTCTCTTCGAGATCGGCGGAAGAGAATTGTTCCCCGAAGGTGAAGGTGATGAGGGGCCTGTTCCCAGCACGGTGCACTTGGAGACCATCGAGGAAGGAACCGGGACCCGCGAGGGACCGCGACGAGCGGCATCGGCTGGAGCACTTCGACCGGGTGACGGGGGCGAGGGCGCTCCCGGGGCGCCTGGACCTGCTGCCCGAATCGGGGATTCGGGACTGAGGCCGAGCCTGTTGGAGACGCCGGGAGGGCGCCGGACGCTGGATCGCTTCCTGGAGTTCCTGGCATACCGTCCGACGGCGGACGCAGAGCCAGCGGTGATCAACGAAGCGACGGAAGGAACGGAGGGCGCCACTCGGCCGCCTCAGGAGCCGTCCGCAGTGGACGAGACCTTGCTGCCAGACGCTGCTTCAAGTTGGGCGATGCAAGGGGGAGAAGGAGCCTACCCCCGAAGTCGAGGGTGGTTCGACATGCGAACTCCACCAGGGACCGAGACTCCCCTGGCGCCGGCAGATACTGCGGCTCCGGGCCCGACGGTGGTTCCCCCGCCTACACCACTTCCCTCGACTCCTGTGAGGGAGTACTTGGCAGGAAGGACCCAGACGCGGCCCGCGTTTACGTTTTCAGGGGGCGCGGCATCGAGTACGGAGCCCACTACGCGACCTGCGTTCTCGTATCGAACAAGTCCCTGGGTCCAGGAGCAGACGCCGACCCAGGCCCCTGTTAGGACGGGTCCCGCCGAGACGACGACGGCTCCGACTAGTGCTGGAGCGGCTACCCAGGGTGAGAACCCCTCGACCACCCGTGGGGACTTCGACGCCGACCTGCTCGCTCAAGTGCTGGATCGGTTCCTACGACTGTCGGAAAACGCGCCGGGTGAACCCGCGGCGGCGCCTAAGAGAAGCGCTGCTCCGGGCGCGTCGCCGGCTGTCACCTGGGGAGCAGGGTCCCTGCCGTTGGGAACGGGTATGGACCCCGCCGTGGAAGCCTACCTGAACGAAGTGGTGCGCCAGGCGCTACTTCAACAGCCGAGGAGCGGCGTCGGGACGGGAGGTGCGACGACATCGCAGGCTCCGATGGCTAGGGCGGCGACGGGCCTGCCGCCGGCCCCGCCTCAGCAGGGTCAGACCCTCGGACAAGCTCAGTATGGAGGAGGAGGGCCGACGCTGCCTTCTGCACCGGTGCCCACGACGCAGCCGTGGATGGCCTCCCAGTGGAGCACGCCCTTCCAACCCCCTCCAGTGCCCCAAGGCGGTTCGAGAGGCGTTCCTGTTCCCTCGCAAGCCGTGCCGAGTGCCTCAGTGGCAACTACGGGCATGGCCCCGATGGGACCGACGCACCAGAGCTCCGGGATGGCTGGCGCTGGACCTGTCCCGACGCAAGTGCCTCCGATGCCCGCCGGACCGCCAAGCCTGGGTTCCGGGTATCCCTATCTGGGCTACTCTGCGTTCCCTGCGCCTACGCCCTTGACGTACGGACCTGGAACAGTTGGAGTGGCTCCGGGGCACTTCTCTCATGGAGGCATCCCAACGGAGCTAAGGAATGCGGTCAAGGTGATCGTGCCCTTCCTCTCGGACTCGGCTTCTAGCGAACGTGCTGCGTCGTTCTGGAGATCGTTCGAACGGTGCATGGAGGGCATGGAGGACTCACTAAGGTTGACGGCGTTCGAGCAGTGCCTCAAGGGCAAAACCGGCCAAGATTGGTGGTACAACTCGCGCATCTACGATTTCCCTACGCTCCGCCTTCGGTTTTACAACCGGTTCATCGGCAAGACGCCGTCGCAACTGTAGAACCAGCTGCGAACGGCCAAGAGACGCCAAGGCGAGTCCGTCGAGGAATGGGGAGACCGGATCGACGCTATGTGCGAGGCGCTCAACTATAACGAGCCCCGCATGCGGTACGAGTTCTTCCTGGAAGGAATCCGCAACAAGCAGCTGAAGTCCATGTTGAACGCGAGCATCGTCACCACGATCCGCGACGCCTGCGCCCTCCTATTGTTCAAGGGCCTGAACCGACCGGTCGAGGAAGTCGACGAGTTCAAAGGGGAAACGACGGGACCCAGCACGGAGATGTCAACACAGCTAAAGGTGCTCGAGCAAATGCAGCAGATGAACCTGATGTTGATGCAGCAGCAACAGCAGCCGCAACCGAGGACGGAATCGGCGCCGGCTCACGTGAGCCCGGTAGTGCTGCGTTCTCCTAGGCGTTCCACTGTGAACGCTGTCGCTCCCCGGACTCAAGCCATGACGCCTTCTGCGGCCGCAGGCCCGGGAACAGGAGCCCGTCGGTTGAACATCAAGATGGGGCCCGACACTCGGACGCAGCAAGGCGAGACAGTGTGCGGCCGCTGCGAGCGGCGAAACTGCAGTCGGCTAACGTGCCCTCGTGGGAAGGGGACATGTAACACCTGTGGGGACCAAGGGCCCTTCTCCATGGAGTGCGATCGTCCTAGAACGCCTTCGAGCAGCGGATATCGGAACGGCGGTGGCCGTTTTCAAGCCGGAAGGACGCTGGCATGTGCCCTTTGCGACGCGACGGATCATCTAATGGCGAAGTGTCCGATGCTGACGGTGCTGAAGGGGTTGGTCAAGAGTGCGGCGTCGCCGACTACGACCACCACAGCCCAGCAATGAAGGGGGCAGGAGGAAGGGGAGGGAAGTGTCGCTCCTTCATCTTGCCTAACGGGCGACACAGGGGAGCGCGTCGTGGCACCGATGGGAACTGGTGAACGACGGCAGCGAGACGTGCGAAGAAGTCGACGTCTTCTCTGCTGAAGTCGAGGTGAAAGAAGGGATTGGTGAGGTCGGGGATGCGGACGAAAACGTCCCAGCGGCCGAGGATCAGGGCGTCGAGGGAGACGCGGGGCGGAGAGAGCCCATTGACGCGCCCAGCGCGCGGACGGGCGCTGTGGAAAGCGTCGCGGAGGCGACAGAGGGCGTTCGGGAACGCTCTGACGCTGGTGCAAGGAAAGGAGAGACTTCGGGAGAGGACTCGAACGAAGAGGCCAAGGAGGCCGCCGCCGGCGGAGACTCCCCGCAAGATTGGAAGGAAGACGCTGAGTGCGCGCTGAGGGGTCGGTTCTTCTCGGTGACAAAAGCGAAGAACGCGGTCGGGTTGGAGACTCGTGGCCGCAACAAGAACGGGAAAGAAGACGGGGAAGCGGCTACTTCTAGTACCAAGGGTGAGGCGTCATCGGCACGCCACGGACGCTTGTTCACTGATCAGGAGCTGGTAATGCTGGAACAGGGTGAATACAAGCTGGCGAAGGACGAACCCGAGGAGTACACGAAGGAGTTAGAGGAACGGCTGTTCCCACGCGACGAAGTAGAGCTCCTGCGACTCATGAAGAAGAACGCCAAAAGGCTCGAGGCGGACAGTCTCGAGGATATGAGCAAGGTGCTGGGGATTCCGGTGAAAACGCTAGAACGGACCAAGGAAGTGCCCGAAAGCATTCGTTCCACGCCGGAATACTGGTCGAAGTGGTACGAGGAGACACTGGCGGTCGCCGACGAGGCCAAGCGGGCCAACAGAGACTTCAAGGGGCAGCCGGCTTCTGAAAGTTCGCCGAGAGAGTGGTCAAAGCCGAAGGAGGCTACCGGAGACTGCCCTGGCCGTTCCCAGGAAGGAGGTCTGGAGGCACGGTCATCGACATCCACGGAAAAGGATAGGGCGGCTCATCAAGAAGGCCGCGAGGACGAGCTCCACGCGGAGAACCCGCCTGCTACGGAGTGGGCCTGTTTGGTTTTCTCGAAGGACGGTTACGTGGAGGACCTCGAGACGCTGGAGTTGACTTACCGGTGGTCCCGAGTGGCCACGTTCCGCGTGCGGTCAGCAATACGCCGCTTAGTCTATGAAGGCCTGAGAGAAGGCTCTGCGGGGCAAGGCGTCTTCGCGGGCGCGCTTCCGCTTCGCGATAACCGAAGGATGCGACTAGAAGAGAAGGCGTGGGTGTGACAACGCCTTCCCAGTCTCGTCCGAGTAAAGGACGAGGCCGACCTGTCGGACATGGTCGCGTGGGCCGATGACTACTTCGAGCGTGAAGCGGGCACCGTGGCTGAGAAGCTGAAGGCGCGGAGTGCCCTGAGGGCCGTCGGAACGGATGGCCTCCGACACGGGGCTACGGACCCGCCGCCAAAACGCGTCCGGTTCGACTCGGACTCGATCGGCGTGGTGAAGGGGACCTCTGAACGGGACAAGCCCGCGGACGAGGAGGCGACGCACTGCTCCCACGAGATTAAGGGTGGTGGACGCCCTCCGAAGCGGAAGCCCGGGCTTCGACCCGTGGATGACAACCCTGAGGACGAGGAACGCGTCGTGCCCGCAGGAAAACGTGTCATTGGCAGTGTCGGAGGAGCTGAAGCTCTGACGAGCGGCCTGTTCGACAGCGTTCCGGCCAAAATGTTAGCCGACACCGGGGCAATAGCTAGCCTGGTGGATTCCAAGGTCCTGCGGAGACTGGGGCGTTCGGCCGAGCCGCTGCGACCTTACGCTGGCGCGCTGGATAGCGTGACGGGTCATGCGATTCAGGTCCGAGGCGTGATCGACCTGCCGATAACGCTGGGGTCCGTGGATAAAGTGTTGCCGTTCGTCGTGGTCGACCGGTTACATGTGGATTCGATCCTCGGAACGGACAACCTGAAGGAGTTCCGAGCGGTGATCGACATGGAAGCGCTGACGATGACTCTGAAGGACTCTGGGGAGGTGATCGCCCTGGGCGACACGCGCATAGAGGAGGCCTTCTCGGCTGCGGTAGCTTCAACAGTTCGACTCGAACCAGGGGCTCAGGCCCTCGTACGTTCCAAGCTAAAGGGCGTGGCCCGACCCGGCTCCGTGGTCTTGATGGAAGGCGTGCCGGGAGGCGATGCCGCTGCGCTAGTGGCCCGGACGCTATGTACTGTGATAGAGAACCAAGTGCTCGTGGAGATCTGTAATGCGTCTTCCGAGGAGTTGGTTATCGAGCCGGGGGCTGTTGTCGCTGTTGCCTCGATCGTGCCGGAGACGGCGTTTGCGGACACCACAAGCCGGACCACGGGCGTGAGCGACGTCATTGGTTCCGTGGCGAAGGAACGGTCTCACTCCGAAGACCCCGAAGTCGCGAGGATGGACGCTGAGCTGACGAAGGCTGCGAAGGGTGACCTAGAAGCAGACTTTCAAGACTCGGCGTTGGACCCGGAACAGCAGATGCTCTTCGCTAGCCTGCTGAGCGACTTCAAGGACATATTTGTGGATTCGTCGAAGCGCCCTGGGCGTACCGACCTGTTGAAGTTCACTATCGACACGGGAACGCATGCCCCCGTGAAGCAGCAGCCATACCGAGTGTCCAAAGCCGAAGGAGACGTGATGGAAGCCGAACTGGAACAGAACCTGGAGTTAAACCTGATTCGACCTTCTTCGAGCCCGTGGGCAAGTCCCGTGTTGATGATTCGGAAACCGGACGGTAGCATCCGATTCTGCATCGACTATCGCAAGTTGAACGCCCTGACCGTCAAAGATTGTTATCCGATGCCCCTTATCGATGACATCTTAGACGTTCTAGGGAACGCCAGGCTATTCTCGACTATGGACATTGCGTCCGGGTATTGGAACGTTCCCATGGATCCTGACAGCATTGCCAAGACGGCGTTCACGAGCAAATTCGGGCTATACGAGTGGCTCGTCATGCCCTTCGGGTTGTGCAACGCAGTGCCGGCCTTCGACAGGCTGATGGAGAATGTCCTCGTGGATCTTAAGTGGAGGACTTGTCTGTTCTACCTGGATGATTGCGTGATCTTCAGTGGGGACTTCGCAAGTCACTTGGTGCGCGTTCGCCAGGTTCTGGAGCGTTTCCGGAAGGCGGGGTTTAAACTGAAGATGAAAAAATGTCATTGGGGCCGCGACCAATTCGCGTTCCTGGGCCATATAGTGACTCCTTCGGGCATCCTCCCGAACCCTGCCAAGGTCAAGTCCGTAATGAACATCGCGCAGCCTCACGACCTGCACACGTTGAGGGCGTTCTTAGATTTGACAAGCTACTTCCGACGGTACATCCCGGGCTATGCGGCGATATCGGCACCGCTAGAACGCCTCAAACAGAAGGGGGTGGCGTTCCTGTGGGATGGAGATTGTGAGGGGGCGTTCCGACAGCTTAAGAGATGCCTCGTGCGCCCCCCGATCCTGGCGTACCCTGACTTCAAAAAGAGGTTTAAGTTGTACGTGGACTCTTCTCACTTAGCCGTCGGGGCCTGCCTGATGCAAGAAGTGAATGGCCGGGACCGAGCTATCGCCTATGCTAGTAAAATGTTAGCGGGGTCGCAGCGGAACTGGATCAACAAGACGGATGGGACGACGGAGAGCGAGTGTTGGGGCGTCGTGTGGGCCACGCGCAAGTTCCGTTGCTACTTGGAACATCAAGAGTTCGACCTGTATACCGATCACCAGGCTTAGACGTGGATCTTTGGGGAGACCACCCGAACAACGAACGCGAAGTTGGCGCGCTGGGCTATGGAGCTGTCACAACTCCAGTTCAGGGTGTTCCATAAGGCGGGAACGCTAATGGGGCATGCGGACGATCTATCGAGACTTCGGCAGCTGCCCATGATAGCAGCTGTGACGATGCAACAACTACTGAATCCGACGGGTCCAGAAGACGACGCTCCCGGAGCTCCGACAGAGGATCGGGAAGGAGCGCCCGCCACTTCGACGCCTGCCGACCCTGATACGCTCGTCGAAGTCGGGGAGCTCACGGGGGAGGAGGCGTCTCTCAGCCCTCAGCGGGCCGTGAATGCGGACGCTGTGGAAGGAGAAAGACGGCTTTCGCAAGAAGAGCAGGAGGAAGACGACAACGGACGACCTGCCGCGGAACGCTCAGTCCTGGATGCTTTCGGTCTGGACAGTGAAAGGTTCCTCGAGGAGCAGGCTCGGACGCCCTGGATGGTGGCCATGAAGGCATTCTTGGAGTGTGGGGCCCTCTCTTTGGACACGCAGTTGCGAGTGCTGGTCCTCAGGATGTCGCCCAACTTCGTGATGAAGAACGGTGTGCTCATGAGGCGAGTGCACCTGAAGGCTCGCGCAGGGCCGGCCAGCACGATCACGGTGCCCGCGATCCCCTTGCCGCTCATCGAGGCGGTGCTACACGCCTGCCACTCGGATATCTTTTCAGCGCACCTCGGCCGTACTAAGACTGCCGACAAGGTTCGGCGCCATGCGTACTGGCCCGGTTGGAAGAAGGACGTCGCCGAGTACGTCCGCTGTTGCGCTATTTGCGGAGTAGGGAAAGGAGCGAGACCCTGGAGGGCGGGACGGATGCAGCGAATGCCCGTGCTGGACTTGTCTGGGCCGTTCTCGCTGGTCGTAGTGGACGCCATCGGACCACTGCCAACGACTGCTCGCGGAAACAAGTTTATACTGGCGTTCGTGGACTACTTTACTAGATGGGTGGAGGCGTTCGCGGTGGAGGCACTGGATTCCGTGACTTTCGTGAACGTCATGGTGGATGGAGTGATCTGCCGACATGGCGTTCCGGAGCGGCTGCTCAGCGACAGAGGCACGAACTTTACGTCTGAACTAGCGCGTTCCCTGTATGAAACCTTGGGGATTAAGAAGTTGTTTGGTGCCGCTTACCATCCTCAAACGCAAGGTCTTGTGGAGCGATTCAACGGCACGCTGGTAAACATGTTGAAGATGTACGTGCACGAGTCACAGGCTGACTGGGACCTTTACTTGCCTCGCGTTCTTTTCGCATATCGAACAGCCTTCCACGAGGCCCTAGGAGACTTTCCCTTTTTCAGCCTATACGGGAGGGACCCCGTCCTGACGCTGGACTTGGCTTTCCTGAACTCGGGGATGGACTGGAAGTCGAACGAGGTCGCTTCATACCGACGGAAATTGTATCAATCGTTGCACGACTCGAGACGCATGGTCGAACGTCAGCTGATCAAGGCCCAAGATCGCCACGAACAGCGTTTGGACCGTCAAGAGCGCGTCGAGTACGCAATTGGAGATGCGGTGTGGGTGTATCAGGTCTTCAGAGCCAAACGCGGCGAGAAAAGGACCAAGAAGGTGGCGTTCTCCTGGCACGGACCCTATCGGGTTCTCGGTCAGGTCGGGGAGAACGCCTACCGGATTGACATCCCTCACCACCCAGACAAAGTGGTAACAGTCAATGTGAACCGACTGAAACGGTTCAAAGGAAGGTGGAGCCGTCCGTACGCTGGTGAGCTCCCGGAAACGGTGGAGCGATCGGCCCCTGATTCGGAGGATGCGTCGCCTGCGGAAGAGGACCTGCCGGTACTCGATGAAGGAGGCCTCTTGGAGGAGGACGATCTACCCGACTCGAGTTTCGTGGAACGAGTCACTATTGGTGGGGAGGAAGCGGCGTTCACCAATGTGGGTTCGCCCGTAATTGACATCGTGGCGAAACGAGTGAAAAAGCGTCAGGTACAGTACCTGGCCCTCACAGCCACCTACGAGACTTTTTGGCTCTCGAGAACGGCCCTTTCTCCCGAATACGGCGTACTAATCCGAGCTTTCGAGGACGCCGAACGAAAGAAGAAGGGCCTGCCTGAACTGAGGAGGAGCCAACGCCTCGTGGACGCCAACGCCGTGGTGGACGAGGATGAACTTCTCTTCTAGCACGGACAAGGAAGTTTCGCCCTCGGTGAGGAGGAGGAGGAGTATGAGGTGCTTTGAGCAAGGCAGTGTGCCTTGAAGCACGAGTGAATTTATAACTTTTCATTTTGATTTACGACGACCTGACTGGAACGCTCTCGAAGAAACACACGGAACGCCCTAGTGGCAAGAATTACGGAACGAGAAGCGTCCAGTGAAATACGGAGAGAAGAACGACTACCGAACTAGCGCGAAGCGTGTCATAGCTCGACGGTCTCATCGTCGTCAGCGTCGTCATCTTCGGTTTCCTCGGGGACTTTGGACTCGTCGCTGGTCGTCTGGCCGGGTGCCAGAGCGCTGGGTTCATCATCGACCTCGAAGTCGGAAACGCCGTCGGCCTCGAGCTCTTTCTTGGTGAGCTCCGGCGCCGTAGGGAGCTCGTACGTCCCATCGTTGATCGAGCGATACAGGGGGTCCTGGATCTGTTTGATCTTGTAGCTGTTCTTCAGCTTTTTCCAGGGATCGACCGAAGTGTCGGCCTCCCACGCCGCCTTGACCTTCTTGCTGGACATGATGTCCTTGCGAACTCGAGCTAGGGCTTCCCACGAAAGACGGAATGCGGGCTTGGCGGCGTAGTCGAGGGCTCCGCTGGACAGCAGGAGGTCGCGCAGGGGGCTGTAACCATAGTCGTCGATGAGGACTGGGTCCAGGGCGTGATCGAGCACGAACTGATAGCGCGTGGGGTCCGAACGGTATAACGATGCCAAGTCTTCGGCGGGAACGCATCCCTCGGGGCGAACACCGTTGGCGCCTTTGCCCGGCTGGCCCCCGTACCAGAACAGCTCGTCGCGACCGTTAAGCCGTTCCAAGAAGTCGTACCAGCCCCACGTCTCAATGCAGAAGCTGATGAAGCGGAGGCGGGCCTGGATCGCGTTCAACTTGAGTTTGCGGCGGAGGTCGGAGCTCGCTTTCTGCAGTGGCGCGTGTATCGCCCAGCTCCAGAACAGGGCGCGAAAGGCCATGTAGAACCGCCAGTGTTCGCGGTAGACCGCGTCGAATTCGACCGGGTCGTACCACAGCGAATGACCAACCCAAGGGTAAGCGAGGCGCCATGGGTCCTTTCCCTGAGCCCAAGCCTCGGCGAGGATGGCCTCGAAGGCGACGCGCACGTCCTTAGGGGCGCTCCGACTCAGCTCCAACAGGCTGACGAGGTCAGACTTACGCGGCGAAGGCGGAGGCGACGTCGCCTTGGACTTCTTGGCCGTCGACGTCGGGGGCGCAACGAGCGCGCGCTTCGAACTGCGCCGCGGGGAACCTTGGCTTTGCCTTTACCCTTGAAGGCGGACGAAGGTGGCGATTGACTCCGGGCGCGGGCTCCCGCCACGGGCGGCAGGAGGAACACGGGACCGGCGAGCGCCGCGCCGGGCTGGCCATCGAGGACAGCTTGCACGAGCGCATCCAACTGCGCGAGGCCTTGAGACTGGTCGTTGACCGCGAGGAGCGGACGCAGCCGTCCCCAGAAGGCTGCTTCGATGGCTTGAGCGTCGACGGCCGCTGAGCCGTCCAACAAGGAGTCGATAAACGCCTTGATCTCTTGGCGTTCCTGAGGACTGAAGACCTTGACCATTGTGGAGAAGTCCCGCTGACTGGCGAAGTTTGAGAATGAGGCCGTATGCGGCTCGTTCCCTGACGAGAAAAGGCGGAGAACCCTTTGAAGGGGGGTCCCCTGAGCGATGGGGACGGACGTCTGGGCCGTTCCGAGAAACCCGCCGATGAGACCGGACCTCAGGGTCGTTCTGAGAAACTCGCTGACGAGAATGGACCCGTCCTCGTGGGAGGGCACGCAGAGCGACCCATTCGGCTACTGGGCAGCTCGGCGCCGACTAAACGAAAGGCGCTATGGACGGCGAATCTCCGGACTGGGAGCGGATGCTTTGGGCGGTGTTGGGTGTGATGGTCTTCCTACTGACGCGACCTTTCTTCGACGTGGCGATGGTGTTCGCTTGGGCCGAGTACGAGACGCTGAAGGCGTTCCTCTTCTTCGGCTACACGTGCGTGGACCGCTACGTGTTGGTCCTTCAGAGCCCCAAGCTGATGGAACTCGGCTCGACGGAGTACGCCTGGGCAGCGCTTTCACTCCTGCTGGTTGTACCGATCGCTGTCCTCAAGGATCATGAGGCGCGTTTTGGCATCTTTGGTACCGCGTGGAGGATGTGGTGCGTGGCCTTCCACCACACACTCTTCCTGTTTGTGCCCGATGTCACGCAAATGGCGTGGCGTGCCGCCTGGAAGTACGGCCGGGCCTATTGCGAGGCCGCGTTCGCCATCCTTCGGCGAATTCTCGAAGTGGTGTATGGGCTGTATTTGGCGGTCATGTTAGCGCTGGCTATTGTTGTGCATGCGCCCCGCATCACGTATGACGTGCTCGCTGGCGTGTTGCACGGCCGACTGGAGTGGCCCTCGCGCTGGGCATGTGGAATGCCTGGTGTGAGTTCTCGCCCTTCTCAACTCGAGCAAGCGCCCTCGTCTTCTTGTGCGGGGTGTACAGTCACCTCATGCACAAGTTTCATCCGACGCTGACGTCCTCCCCTCCAAAACGCGTGGCGACGGCAGGATTCGAGGCGCTAAAGGAACGCCGTGCCGAACGCGAACGAGCCGAAAACGCTTGCATCAGCCGGCTCAGGCGTTCCGACTCTCCCACGGAGGGCGGGGTGAAGAAACACTCCCAACAGGAGACGGAGCCAAGACCCGAGCCTGTCGGTCCGCGAACCGCGGGCACTGAGGACCCTGCAAGTGGTGACAGTGTTGACCGAGGACGGCAACACGGAGTCGGGGAGAGTTGTCGCGGTACCAGTCCTGCGGACCGACTGACCTATTTGCTGCGGGCGGTGAACGACGCCCTGCTCGAGGAAGAGCTCCGGCGTCATGATCGACGCATGCAAGAACGGCTGGGCCAAGCGTTCCAAGCCTGAAGAGAGTGGAACCAAGAGATGACGCTAGCTCCCCGACCTGATTCGTGGAACCGGAAAGTGAGGAGCGGAAGCAAGCAGTAGGAAGAGCTGGCTGGTGGGTAGCGCTGGCCAAGCTCAGTCGTGAATCTTCTTCGTAACTAACAAGCAGAACTCTTTTGCATTTACGTTACCAAGGCCAAAGCCCCTCTGCTCTTGCCGTTCTAGTCTACACTACGCGCTGCTCCTCGTCGGTCCAAGCTACTCACGACCCCGGCGAAGAGGAACCGCGACATGGCCCAGTACTATATAGTACCCTTTTGGGCACTATATAGTGCTTTATAAGACATCTAGATGCCTTTATATGCACCGCTTGACCGCGCTATGTAGCATTACTAGCGATACTCTAGAACAGCTGTGGTGCATAGGAGAGAGAAGGGCATGTAGCACTAGTTAGAGGACACTTAGGATAGTCAGGATCTAAAGGACTATTAGGACTAAATAGAGGATTATATGAGGAGGTCATAACGGTCTTCTAAAGTATCTGAGGTGTAAAGGAGAAAGGAGCGCATGTAGCATTAGTTAAATGACTTCTAGGACGATCAAGGAGCACCGCACGAAGAAGCGCATGTAGCATTAGTTAAATGACTTCTAGGACAACCAAGGAGCACCGCACGAAGGAGCGCATGTAGCGCTATCTCCGATAAAAATAAAAAATAAAATCCAGTTGATCTTGAATTATAATCGTATAATATGTGAGACAAAATTGCGATCTTCGCGAAGAGTCGCGACTGGTGAGCAAGATCAGGGCGACCAGTCGCGCGGCCAAGAGACGCGACCAAGAGGCGCGACTGGTCAAGCGACTTGGCCGCGCGACAACAGCGAGTTCATTCGCGAACTCACCAGC